>QJPP01001306.1:0-149743 GCA_003996215.1 Jaltomata sinuosa | reverse complement strand
TAGCGGAGTCTTCCGCTATGGAGGAGGCTGACTGACGTTGACTTTTTCTGTAGCGGTAATTTCTTCGCTACGACAGAGGTCGCTATGGCAGAGTGTCAACCACCGTAGCAGTTGATACGGTACAGAAAGTCATAAAATCTCCTAAACTAGTCTATTTTATAACACACTTATTTTTCTGACGTTCCAGAATAACCCCTTCACGTCAACCTCGATTATGGAAGTTCTATTACCCGAATTCGAATCCGAAAAGTCCTCCGGACTCCTTTATGTGTTAGCTACAAGGAAAACTAGCTCTAATCAAGACATCAAATCCAATCCTTACTCGGACTGCCCTAGACCATATCTCATTTCAAATCCGGCCGAGACTAGCCTAGCCCAAAATTTCAAACCCCCAAACCCAGAGTTTTCTAACTCTAAAAATTGGCACGAATGGTTTTCCCATAACGACGGATCCGGTCATTACAACAGATACCAATTTACCCATTATTCATCCTCGAACAATTAAACTCAAAAATATGAAAAGTGAAGAGCGAAAAGAGTAGTACATGTATCCTCAAACAAGTGAGGGTACTTGTCCCGCATGTCCCCCTCGGTTTTTCAAGTGGCTTCCTCAACTCGACGATACTTCTATTGAACCTTTACCATACTGATCACCTTTTTTCTCAATTTCTGGACATCCCGATCAAGAATCAAAATTGACCCCTCTTCATAGCGAAGATCCTTATCAAGTAACACCTCATCCAACTTGATGATGTAGTCCCCATCCCCATGGTATCGCTTTAGAATGAATACGTGAAACACCGGATGGACACCCGACAGACTGGGCGGCAGCGCCAATCTGTAAGCGACGGGCCCTACGATCTCAAGAACCTCAAGCGGTTCGATGAACCGAGGGCTGAGTTTGCCCCTCTTACCAAATGCATAATACCCTTCATTGGTGACACTTTCAACAATACTTACTCACTAATTTGAAATTCCATGTCCCTTACCTTGCGATTCGCATATTCCTTCTGCCTGCTTTGGGCAGCTATCAACTTGGTCTGAATGCCTCTTACATTTTCTTGCGCTTCCTTTACCAAGTCTACGCCAAAAGGCTTTACATTGCCTTCCTCAAACCACCTAATCGGTGACCTACAAATCCTTCCATATGGAGCCTCAAACGGTGCCATATCGATACTGGAGTGGTAGCTATTATTGTATGAAAACTCACACAACGGTAGAAACTGGTCCCAGTGACCCCCGAAGTCAATCACACACGCTCTCAGCATGTCCTCCAATACCTGAATCGTCCTCTCCGACTGACCATCAATCAGAGGATGGAAGGTTGTACTAAAGGTGAGTTGAGTGTCCAACTCCTCATGCAACTTGCCCCAAAACTTGGTGGTAAACTGCGTACCCCTGTCTGAAATAATGGACAGTGGTACCCCGTGCAATCTCATAATTTCCTTCACGTATATCTTAGCCAATTGCTGTAAATTATAATCCACCCTGATCGGAATGAAGTGAGCTGACTTGGTCAGCCTGTGAACAATGACCCAAATAGAGTCATACTTCCCCAAAGTCTTTGGGAGACCCACCACAAAGTCCATGGCTATTCTCTTCCACTTTCACTCTGGAATGGGTATCCTCTGAAGTAATCCTGCTGGTCTCTGGTGCTCATACTTTACCTGCTGGCGATTCTGACACTTGGACACAAAATCAACTATGTCCCTTTTCATCCCAGGCCACCAATAAAGTTGCCTTAAATTTCTGTACATCTTGGTTACACCCGGATGAATTGAATACCGCGAACATCAACTCGAGCAACACATATCCTTCCTCTAAAATTTAACACACCGCCAAAATCCAATGTGGCATCCCCGGACTCTCTGGATATTCCCTTGCTCTGAAGCCTGCTCAACTGCGAATCCTGAAACTGTTTGGCCTTTATCTCCTCTATGAATATGGATTTGACCTCAATACTGTCCAAAATCCTACCTTGTTCTGAAATACCCAAGTGCGTGAACTTAGAATCCAATGCCTGAAATTCCTTTGCTAGTGGTCGTTTGGACACCCCTAAACAAGCCAAACTGCCCATGCTAACTGTTTTCCAGCTCAAGGCGTCTGCCACCATATTAGCCTTACCCGGATGGTATTGAATAGTCACATTATAGTCCTTCAACAACTCCATCCACCTTCTATGCCTCATATTCAAGTCCTTCTGAGTGAAAACATATTGCAGGTTGCGATGATCAGTAAACACCTCACACTTGACACTATAAAGATAGTGTCTCTAAATCTTGAGTGCAAAGACCACAACTGCCAACTCTAAATCATGGGTCGGATAGTTTCTCTCATGCACCTTCAACTGCCTAGAACCATAGGCTATCACATTCCTATAACACAACACCCAATCCAGAATGTGAAGCATCACAGTAAACAATAAAGTCTTTACCTTCAACTGGCAAGGACAAAATAGAAGCCATGGTCAGAAGTGTCTTGAGCTTTTGGAAGCTCTCCTCGCACTTGTCGGACTACACAAATGGTATATTTTTCTGTGTCAGCCTTGTCAAGTGAGTAACAATGGATGCAAAATCCGTAACAAACCTCCGGTAATAACCTGCGAGCCCAACAAAACTCCTCACCTCAGTCATAGACCTAGGCCGTGCCCAACTCTTGACTGCCTTTATCCTCTGGGGATCTACCATCACCCCCTATTTTGACACTACATGTCCTAAGAACACAACTGAAGTCAACCAAAATTTGTACTTGGAGAAGTTCACATAGAGCTTTTGATGTCTCAAAATATCCAACACTATACGAAGATGTTTAGTATGCTCCTCCCAACTCTTAGAGTAGATCAAAATGTCATCAATGAAAACGATGATGAACGAATCCAAGTAAGTTTAAACACCCCATTCATCAGACTCATGAATGCCACCGGCGCATTGGTCAAACCAAACGACATCACTAAAAACTCGTAATGCCCATACCGAGTCTGAAAAGCAGTCTTAGGAACATCCTCGGGCCTAATTTTCAACTGGTGATACCCTGACCTCAAGTCAATTTTC
Organism: Jaltomata sinuosa; assembly: GCA_003996215.1. Taxonomy (NCBI): domain Eukaryota; kingdom Viridiplantae; phylum Streptophyta; class Magnoliopsida; order Solanales; family Solanaceae; genus Jaltomata; species Jaltomata sinuosa. Next base: position 146,693 of record QJPP01001306.1, on the reverse strand, counting down.
AAAAACACCAACGCTCCCTGTAACTGGTCAAACAGATCATCAATACGGGTAGAGGGTACTTATTCCAAATGGTAACCTTGTTCAACTGCCTGTAATCTATGCACATCCGCATACTACCATTCTTTTTCTTTATAAATAATACTGGAGCACCCCAAGGCAAAGCACTGGGATGGATAAATCCCTTATCTAGGAGTTCCTGAAGCTGAGTCTTAAGTTTCCTCAACTCTACCGGAGCCATACGATACGGAGGAATGGAAATAGGATGAGTGCCCGGTTCCAAGTCAATACAAAAGTCAATATCCCTGTCCGGAGGCATACCAGGCAAATCCGCTGGAAACACCTCACGAAACTCTAAAACAACTGGAACTGACTCAATAGATAGGGACTCCACACTATCATCCTGGAGATGAGACAGAAAGGCTAAACACCCTCTCCCCACTAGCTTCCTAGCCCGAACGAATGATATAATTTTGGTCGGCTTAGACCTGTACACACTTTCCCACTCTAGCCTATCCTTATCCGATATCTCTAGAGCAACAGTCTTGGTGTTACAGTTCAACACAGCATGATACGGGGATAACCAGGTCATGCCTAAAATAATATCAAAGTCAACCATATCCAGAATTACTAAGTCTACCCAAGTTTGCAACCCCACAAATACAACCGAGCAATTACGATAAACATGATTCACAATCACCGACTCTCTAATCGGGGTAGAAACATGGATAGGGAAATCAAAGATATCACATATCAAGTCCAGACCCAACGCAGAACTCACAAACAAATAAGAATATGTAGAACCTGAGTCAAATAATATCGAAGCCATTTTATCACAGATTAGAATGGTACCTGTGATCACCGCATCAGATGCCTCAGCCTCGGTCCTCCCCGAAAATACATAACAGTAAGCCCGACCATCAATTCGAGCAACCTTCCTGGCCGGCTGTGCCGCACCCCTGCCTGCGCCGTCGTTCCCTCTGTCTCTCCGACCTCTCTGAAAGTTACCTCGCCCACCTTGTGGATGACCTCTAGCATGACCACCTCTACCTGCCGAGACCATAGCCTTGGGCTGCTCCTGAACCTGATTACCGGTCTGCCTGTGAGGGAACTCCCTCTTAAAGTGACCCAGATCACCACAATGGAAACAACCACGATCAAGTGCAGGCCTGCTAGCAGACGAATAAGAAGCTCCCTGGCCCTTAGGAGCTAAAAACTGTTGATTAGCTCCCGGACGACCACCTGTAGCAGCTGGCAGAGCTGACTGAATAGGCCGGGCTGAGTATACCTGCTGATTCTGACCCCTGGAGTATGAACCACCGTAATTTCCCTCATTCCGGGGCTTCTTGGCTAACACCTTAGCCTGCCCCACCTGCCTGACTCCCTCAAATTTCTTCACATAATCTTCCACTTCATTAAAGACTTTCCCTGAAGAAGTCATGTGCACAGACAATACCTGAAGCTCAGTATTCAAACCCTTGACAAACAATCAAACCCGCTCCTCGTCGAAACCCAACAACTATGTAGCAAAATGAGACAAGGCATGAAATTTTGCCTCGTAAGTAGAGACTGACATGTTACCCTGATCCAAATTCAAAAATTTATCCTTTTTCTGATCCCTCAAAGTACGGGGCACGTACTTCTCTAAGAAAAGAGCGTGAGACTGTTCCCAAGTCAGTGGAGGCAAAACAGACGACCGACACTCCACATGAGATCTCCACCACTGCTTGGCATCACCCTGCAGTTGAAATGTGATGAACTCAACCCCATACTGTTGCACAATGCCCAGCTTGTGCAGCCTCTCATAACAATCCAGTATGAACTTATAAGCATCTTCCCTATCAGTACCCTGAAACGTAGAATGTTTCAGCTTGAGAAACTTGTTCAGCATCTCATGTTCATTTCCTGTCATCACTGGGCCTAGCATTGGCCTGAAGAAGTCACATGTGCCTGAAGCTGCATCTATCCTAGGAGCCGTAGGATCTGCTGGTTGAGTCCCTAGAGCCTGATTTGCAACTCCCGCAGGTATGGCTCCAGCACCAACTAAACCACTCAAGAAGTTCCAGGCCTGCTGAAATGCTTCGGGAGTTATAGAGGGAAGGCCTCCACCTCCAGTCGGTGCCGCCTCTGCCTCTGCCTGTGCCCCTTCATCCTCCATAACAACTTTCACATCTTCGACAACCTGCTCTTGAGGTGGGGGAGGGGTTGCCTATCGCGCTACTGTAGCAGCTTGAGCCCCACCCCTGGCGGGTGTGGCTCTACCTCATCCTCTGCCCCTTCCCCTGCACAGCTGAGCCCGCTGCCGGGACCGCCGGTCTAGCTTCATTGTTCCTTGTGTTAACCATCTGCGGACAGAAGAGTGAAAGAGTCAGATACCAATTTGTATCACCAGATACCAATTGAAATCAAGTTATAGAACGATGGAAGAAAGAAGAGATAGTTTCCTAAAGTCCTATAGCCTCACGAAGAAAACTACGGATGTCTCCGCACCGTTCCGCAAGACTCCACTAGACCTATTTTGGTACGACAAGATCAATAAATCTAAGGCTCTGATACCATCTTTGTCACCATCCAGACCGCCGTGAGTGGCACCCACCCAACCCCCGGATGAGCGAACAAATAGGGTCCAACTCATAGCATAGCCTAACAGCTTAAAACTAGTGTGCAGAAATGTAAACTAGCAATCAATCATACTAAAATCGACTCTATAAAATAAATATAACCTGCGGAAATCCTTCCCTAGAATCTGAAAGTCATCGTACCAAAAACATCTACCAAAACTAGAGTACGGGGATGCAACCCCAAATATAGAAATAGTCTAAGCCTGAAATAAATGAGCTACAACTCAAATAGATGGAAATCAAGGCAGCTTGGTCGAACAACTCACCCTTGATATCTCGAAGTGTCAGGCCTACAAGTGAGGTCGTGCGTCAACCGCCGGAAGATTTTCTTTACTCACAAAAAGACAAGAAAGTGCAGTATCAGTACACCACCATCATGTACTGATATGATCATCAGTCAGTTCCAAATAAATAGTGTATGAGTAGTACAACAATTAAGTAAGAGTACAGAAACACATAGGCAAGTCAACAAGTATTCCTAGACTACAAGTCTTTACCTAACTTGTTCCCACATATAAATCACTTCACAGTTATGACCAATAATCCACAACAATAACAATTATACCTCGTTACATATCCCGAACCCACCATGGATCCCCTCTAGATAACACCTAAGTGTCAGACATACAACCCGGTCTACACCAAGATCAAACTCATAAAGCAATGTAATAACCCGGTCTCTCAAGGACCAAAAATACATAACCACAATTCATAACCACAACCCGGTCCACTCAGGGAACCATTAATAAGATGCAACAATGCAATAAAGTAAACTCGTATCAGGCGTGGTACCTGAGCTAATCGTTAGTGTTATCCCGTACCAGGCATGGTACCCGAGCCAATCGTTAGTATATTCCGTACAAGGTGTGGTATCCGAGCCAACCGTTAGTGTTTTCCGTACTAGGTGTGGTACCTGAGCTAACCAAATGTCACATAAATTCACAGTCACAAATAATGAACAATCAACACTTGTAAACCAACAAGCAATAACACTTAGTTCATTTCACAAGACTGAAAAACAGGACTTTTGGACATTTCTAAATAATTCCCTAAGCAATGCAAATCATACAAATACTTAGACATGAGTACACAAATATACAATGCATACATGAATCAATAACCATCACCCACCTCGAATAAGCAAGCTCTACAGTGTCGGAGCTTTTCCCCTTTTAGGATCCCTTGCTTGTTCTTGGTCTAGAAACAATTACACAATAATCAAAAATCAATCTTCATGGCCTACAAATTACCCAGATTATGAAAAATCCCAAACCCCAAGTCAACCATGATCATTCCACCCCTTCCCAGGCTTTTCCACCATTAATTTCTTAAATTTATCATTTTTACGGATTCCCCTAGAGAATTATGGCTAAATAATCATCACCCATTATCCAGAACCAAGACCCAAGAACTATAGCACCCTAGAATCCCCTTTTTCCCCGGATTCTACCATTCTTAGGTCATCCCAAACCTTTTCCCAAGTCCACCCCTAGCAATTCTATAGCATAGGAAAGATATATGGAGTTTGGGGAGTAGAATCCTTATCTTTAGGACGAAAAATGGTGGAAAACTGGTAGAAATCGCCGAAAATCGCCCCCTTCTTCTCCCAAAATGAGTGCAAAAAAATTGAACTGTTTTGAAAAAGTTTCTGCATTAATCCCATCACGCTCTGCTATAGTTGTCCGCTCCGCTATAGCGGTACATCCGTAGAGGAGTCGTCCGCTATGGCGGAGGATGATCGATGTTGACTTTTGTTGTAGCGGTAATTTCTCCGCTATGGCGGAGGTCGCTATGGCGGAGTGTCAACCGTCGTAGCGGTTGACACGGGACAGAAAGTCGTAAAATATCAAAAACTAGTCCATTATACAACACACTTATTTTTCGATGTCCTAGAACAACCCCTTCACGTCAACCTCGATTCCGGGAGTTTTACTTACCCAAATTCGATTCTGAAAAGTCCCCCAGACTCCTTTATGTGTTAGTTATAAAGAAAACTAGCTCGAATCAAGACATCAAACCCAATCCTTACCCGAATTGCCCTAGACCATACCTCACTCCAAATCTAGCCGAGACTAGCCTAGCCCAAAATTTCAAACCCCCAAACCCGGAGTTTTCTAACTCTAAAAATTGGCACGAATGATTTTCCTGTAACGACGGTCCCGATCGTTACAATCAAATACATGTATTTTTGATATCATGTACATGTATCTATGCACGGATACATCAGATATATTGTTCGAATTTGCCTCAAATACATTGTATTCGATACGAAATACATTAAATATTTGATATCGAATACATGAAATGAAATTGATATCAAATACACTGGATGAAATTGATTCTGGATATACTAGCTACACAGTGCATAAATATGTATCTATGCATAGTGCACAAATACACTAAATACATCACAGATACACTTGATACAGAAAAATAGATGAATGAGATAGGAAGAGAAGCGAGAGCATTCATCGAATACATGTATCTAGAAGCAAATACAATGTATTGACAAAATATATAATTATTAAAACTATTGATATATTGAGTAATTAACACATATACTAATGTGCATTATGAAAGTTGCCCCCGACCCGACCCTTTATATAATGGGACAGGATGCCCCCTAAATCCGTCCCGCGCCTGTCCCGGCCCCCCTTGTCTCCCCCATTTACCGATCAAAAGGGCAGCAACCAAACCAAGAAAGAAAATTCAACTCCTAGTTGAAAGACTCCTTCTTCTCCCATATAATAACAACAACAACAACAATTAAAAAAAATTAAGCATGCTGCTGAAGTGTAACCCACTAAGTCCCTTCCTATATCCATTATTCTTTAAGTTTGAATTTGACCTTTTCAATTGTTTTTGACGGTTATGTTTCTAAGGTACTCCCTCCGTCCCGTATTGGTTGCACATTTTTTTTTTACACGTATATTAAAAAATCATAAATAAAAAGTTTATTTTACTAATTTAAATTTAATTAATACTTTCTTTATTTGGTAAGGTGGTCATCTAATATGAGACAATTATTTTTAATATAGTAAGCAACTAATATGAGACAGAAAGAGTATAATTTTTTATCCTTTTAAAATGATACAGTTAAATTTATAAATGTGACTTAAAGACACGTGAATTGAGATAATTAAAATTCATGTGATAAGAATAATATAACTTGCTTAATTAGTATGAACAAAATAATTAGAATATAAAACAAAATTAAATTGAGACGGTAAAGTAAAGAAATAGAAAAAGCTCATGATCTGGCGCTAATAGCTAGCAGCGTCACCGAGCAAGTTTGATCGTATTAGTGATATACCTTAATAGCAACAAATGATAGCTAGAACACAAAAGCTTCACCATTATATCAGACAATAATGTACTGCTCCCTCCGTTATTAAATAATGGTATTTTAACTTTTTTATTTTATTTTTAAATAAGTGATATTTTAGATAATTAAGAAAATAATAATGATGTTTTTTAAAATTTATCCTTCTTTAAATAAAAAGAGTTTTATATGACTAAAAATTGGTTAAACTATCAAAAGAGACATACCTCCTTACCATATTTACTAACTCTCCTACTACTTTATTTTAATTACTTAATATACCACATGTAAACACTTTGATACATCGTTCCAGGTCGTGATACATCGCCTCACCTCGTGATACATCGCCCCGATGTATCAAAGGTAATTATCCAGAGGTGAGGTGATGTATCACCCCTTGGGGTGATGTATCAGAGCGAAGTGAGGTGGGAAAAAGAGTAATTAGCTCTCAAAGATGTGTGTTTTATGTAAGTTATCCTAAAAAATTATATTATTTTTAAGGTATTTATTAAGAGTAAGCAAGTAAAAACACTATTTATTTTTTAAGAATGAATAATTTTTAAGAGATGTGCCCGAACTAAAAACACGAATTATTTAATAACGAAGGGGAGTACTTTCTCTTGTACATATTGAAGAGAAAAGTATGCTAAATTGTCATGTAATTAATGTTCTGCTCTTGAATATTTTAGTTCCTCTTTCAACATTTCTGTGCCAAAGCAAATGTAATCACAAATGTTTAGAGTTTTTAAATATTTAATAGCAGCACACTCATGCCATATAAACTTTATAATTTTCACGTTTGCATTTATATATACATAAATCCTATATTTAGCACTCTTTGATAGAAGTATGCATGGTGGGCGGCCCATCTAGTCAAAATTGATTAAAATAAAAACTACGTGTTGCTTCGATAAACTAATGCAACAAGACAGATACAATTGGTTTTGGTGCCAACCATTAAACCTTTGTTAGAACTCATAGATTGAATTTAATTTGTAAAATGCCGCGTAACTCTTAACACTACTTAAATTTCTAAAATGTGTTTCTCTCAATTCTCTATATAAATAGTGATACCTCCAGTGGCAAACACACTAAGCAGAAAAAACCCAACATTCGAATAATTTTACAAGTATATCCACAATATTGCAACAATGGCTTCTTTGGTTGGAAATGTAAACCATGAAGGAGTGATTTTTCGTCCAGAGGCTAATTTTTCTCCTAGTCTCTGGGGAAATGTTTTCAGTTATTCTACGATCAATAATCAGGTAAATTTATATATACAAACAAACCTTTCTATAATGATGTTCTTTGTCGAGATAGTCACCCTTTTTTATTTTTTTTATGTACAGGTTTCCGAGGAAATTATAGAGGAGATTGAGACTTTGAAAGAAGAAGTCAAACACATGATAATAAGTACTACTAGGAATGACACCGTAGAGAAATTCCATTTGATTGACACTCTTGAACGCCTTGGTATTTCATATCACTTTGAGGAAGAGATTGAAAATCATTTAAGCAAGATGTTTGATCAAAATGTCATCGATGAAGAGGATGATCTATACAAGGTTGCTCTATATTTTCGATTGTTTAGGCAACATGGCTATCCAATATCTTCCGGTATGTTTATATATACATGTTACAAGTTTGTTTTCAAAAGAATGTCTTAAGTTTGTATAATATGATTCTTAAACTAGTTCAAAGACATTCTTAACATAATGACATTGTCCATTTTGTGAATTAGATCATTTCAACCAATTCAAGAACACCAATGGAGAATTCAAGAAAACTCTACTGACAGATGCAAAAGGCCTGCTAAGTTTGTATGAGGCAGCACATGTCAGGAAACATGGGGATGACATATTAGAAGAGGCACTTATCTTTGCAACATCCATTCTAGAGAGGATAACACCTAATACCTTAGATTCTACTCTTGAGAAACAAGTAACACATGCCCTTATGCAATCTCTTCATAGAGGCATTCCAAGAGCTGAAGCACATTTTAATATTTCAATATATGAAGAATATGGATCAAGAAATGAAAAGATACTAAGACTTGCTAAACTAGATTACAATTTGTTGCAAGTGCTACACAAGGAAGAGCTTAGTGAACTCACATTGTAAGTAACTTTTTGAGTTTGTGTTTTTTTTTTTCGAGTATTGTATCGTATAATATTATTTAAGCTAACTAAACATTACTCTTGTTTACTTTGAAGGTGGTGGAAAAATTTGGATTTTGCGTCTAAACTTTCTTATGTAAGAGATAGAATGGTGGAATGCTATTTTTGGAGTGTGGGCGTATACTTCGAACCACAATACTCTCAGGCGCGAATTATTCTTTCAAAATGCATAGCTATGATTTCAGTAATTGATGACACCTACGATTCTTATGGTACTCTTGTTGAACTAGAAGTATTCACGGAAGCGGTAGATCGGTATGATTCTGTCACTTAATTTATCTTTTAATTAAGTTAGTAATTTGTCAGTACCTCTAATATTGATTTTCAACACTATTAATTATTTTTAATATTACTTCCAAAGACTTATAAGAATATTATTTCAAATATTTACTTTGTAATTAATATGTGGAGTGAGATACATAAATTAATTTTTTTTTATCATTACAGGTGGGATATAAGTGAAGTTAATAAACTCCCAAACTATATGAAACCGATATATGCATCTCTTCTCGATCTCTTCAAAGAGTATGAAATCGAAGTCGAAGAACAAGATAGATTCAATGGAGTTCATTATGTCAAAGAAGCGGTATGACACTCGAAATACTAATATCATTTTCCATTGAATTTATGAATTTCAACTATTTTATGAAAGATGCAAAAGTTTAATAAATATTGTTTCTTGAATAGATGAAAGAAATCGTGAGAAGTTACTATATTGAAGCAAAATGGTTCATTGAAGGAAACATTCCATCATTTAAAGAGTACTTAAGCAATGCATTAATCACGGGAACCTATTACCTACTTGCACCAGCATCATTATTGGGCATGAAGTCAGCGTCAAAGGAAACATTCGATTGGATGATGAATAAACCTCAAATTCTTGTGGCTTCTGCATTAATTGGTCGAGTCATTGATGACATAGCTACTTATAAGGTATAGATATGCAAAAAAAATTATGTTTTTTTCAATGTAAAAGCATTTCTTTATAAGATTCTCATGAATCAATTTTTTTTATAGATTGAGAAAGAGAAAGGACAACTTATCACGGGAATTGAATGTTATATGAAAGAACACAATTTATCGGTGGAAGAAGCGGGTGCAGAACTTTCTGAGATAGCTGAAAATGCATGGAAGGATTTGCACAATGAGTGCATCAAACCTACTTCTATGCCAACCGAAATCTTAATGCGTGCTGTGAATCTCACACGTCTGATTGATGTCGTTTATAAGAATAATCAAGATGGATATAGTAACCCAAAGAATAATGTAAAATATGTGATTGAAGCCTTACTCGTAAATCCCATCAACTTGTAGGGGACTTTGAATGTTCACAAGTGGACATGAAAAATGGTCAATGAGATAAGTTGATGTAAATTATTGTTCTACTTTATTCAATAATTTCATTAATAAGTGATTTGTAATTCACCATATTTTCTTTATCAATTAAATTTAATATTTTAATTATTTTATTTGTGTGACTAAATTATTTGTACATTTAGAATATCATTCAATTCGATATATTTATCAACCATTTTATTTTTTATATATGATTTTATTTGCAATATTTTTACTAGTGTTATATTATAAAAGGGGAAGCACGTGCTTTGCTTAGGTTTAATCACCATTATTTGAAATTTGTATTTTATTGTGGTATTTTTAATATTTTATTTTTTCTTGTCTACTAACAATATTAATGGTCTAACATTAGAAAAAGTGTCATTTATAGATAAAAAGGAAAAAATCATATAATTGAATATATTGCTTAGTTAATAACTATAAAATATGGTAGAATTTTAAACAATAAAGCAAGAAATTTAAATTTAAAGCATCATAGATATATGATACTCCTTCAGATTCATATTATATGACCTTTTTTGTTTGTACCACCACACAAGAAATTTACTTACTCCTAAGAGGCAAATATATTTTCACTAAATTATTTTTAATTAAATAGTATCTATTTAATATAATTTTTTGATTATGTAAAAATTCAGTTATCTAAATAAGGGTATATTTTAAAAATAATAATAATATCTTTTTAATTAATATTTATTTTGTACTAAATAATAAATTAAAATTCTATATAATATGAATCAGAGAAAATATCCTATCTAGGTTAAAAGCATTAAAAATGAATTAAAATTAATCAGTTAACCTCGAAAAGGAGTTAAACAAGTTGCTCTATGTAATTAACAGGGATCATCTGGTAGGTAATTTGGAGGTGTGTTATTTCGCATAAACAATATCACTTTAGGTAACAGGTTAGGAGGCATACATATGATGTTTGATTTGAAATTTAGAAACACACATAACTAATACATGTATACGTTATGAGAGAATCTATATATTATTTTATGCAACATAGAAGGTGAAATAACTAAAACATGAATAACTACTACATGAATAATTAAATCTTGCATAACAAATATTTACATAAAATAATACTCCCTCCGTCTCATTTTATGTGGCACTGTTTGACTTGACACAATATTTAAAAAAATGTAAGACTTTTGAAACTTCGGTCTTAAACAATTCTTATATTTGTGTGACTGTAAATTATTTCATTAAGAGTAAAAAGAAAATTTTAAAGTTAACTTGTTTCTAATTGTAATAAGGTACCATTTTTTTTTGCAACGAGCTAAAAAAGAAAGGGTGTCATATAATTCTAATCAACTATGAAACGATACTTTTTAAGTGAAAAAACATAAATATACTATTTAAGATTTCGAGGAATTTTAAACAAATTCAGTGAAGGAGTCAGTTCTAAATGTTTGTAAATATGTCGGATGATAGCAACATTTCAATCTTGATTCAACATGGAAAAAAATGGGATGTAACAAGTAAATTAGTGTGAAATAATTATTCAGGTTCTTAAATTAGTATTCGAATTCAATACGGTGAATTTCAATTCTTTACTCAACATCGGGCATGATTGAAATCATATAGGATTGTGATTTTTAACTACAATAGTTCGTAACTCAATAGATGGATGTGTTGAATTTAATATAGAACAATTTTTTATGTCATTTTCAAATAATATATGTTACTCCTGACACAAATGAAATTTGAATAGTGAATCAAATTTCTTATATGGTTTTTAAATATTTTCAATTTTTGGTTATTGTGTTATTCTCTCAGTCCCAATTTATGTGACACTAATAGAATTTCGAGAGTCAATTAAATTTTTAGATTGTGATTTATAATATCTTTTACGTAACTGTCAAATACATAATAGAATATTTTAATCAAATATATAACAGATTAAAATGAAAATTAAGACAAATAAATTAAAACGAAAAAAATATTAATTTTTTTGAAGTGTAGCCCTGCAAGCACACAGCTCAAGCAGGCACGTTGTCCAAGAGCTGCCTGCTTGAGATCCTCCTGCCAACCTCTTATAAATAGTAGTAACTAGATCCAAAACCCCGTGCCAGCACGGGCCCAATATATGTTACTTTCTCTGTTCTAATTTATGTGGCACAGATAAAATTTGGAGAGTCAATCAAATTTTTTATACGGTTTAAATATTTTAAGTTGTTAATTATTGTGATTCGTAGTTTTTTACATAATTTTCAGATAATATATGTTATTCTCTCTAACCCAATTTATGTGGCACCGATAGCATATGGAGAGTCAACCAAATTTTTTATATGTCTTTTAAAAATTCTAAATTGTTAATTATTGTGATTTATAATAACTTTTTACGTCATTTTTAAATAATATATGTTACTTCATCTAGCCCAACTTATGTGACACTAATATAATTTTGAGAGTCAAAAAATTCTTTTAAATATTTTAAATTGTTAATTATTGTGATTTACACTATCTTTTGGGTAAGTGAATTAACCTGAACAATCTTGATTAGTGTTTGAAGACTCATCAACTTTATATGAGACCACCTTAGAATTCCCAAATCCCTACATCTTTTCTTCAAAAGTGTCAACCCAATATTGAGCTCCTTTGCTGCCTGTGTTATTGGCATGTAAAAATACTTTGAAATTGCATCTCGAGAGAACATTCTTGAACTATTAATCTCCTCTCTTTGATTCTCTAATTTTTCCGTTATAATAATTTCCTCATTAGCCATTGTCTCTTCTTGATTAATGTTATGTTGTAATTGACTCCCACTTCCAATTAATTCGAATTCACTGCTATTGAAATCCCTTCGTTTCAATTTATGTGGTACTGATAAAATTTCAAGAGTCAACTAAATTTTTTATATGTCTATTAAAAAATTTAAATTATTAATTCACGTGATTTTTGAATAATATATGTTATTCTTTTTGTTCTAATTTATGTGGCACTAATAGAATTTTAAGAGTCAACCATATATTTTATATGTCTTTAAATATTTAGAGTTAATTATTGTGATTTATAATACTTTTTATGTAATTTTCAAATAATATATACTACTATCATTGTCCCAATGTACATGGCTAGGGGTGTCAATGATACGGTTCGGGCAGTTATTTTACAAATTTGTACCATACCAATTTTTTGGTTATTTTATTTCATATAACCAAAATTAGACTTTTCAAAACCATCCCATCACTTTGATTTTTCTTCGGGATCGGTACGGTTAGATTAATTTTTGATATTTTTTTCTTAAAAATAATATAAACATTAGAACACTTTATCATGTATACTTGTATACTTGTGTATGACTTTGACAAAAACTCTTTGAGCATTTTTATTGTTTAAAAGGTGATAAGAAAATAAGAATAAAAATTCATCCCATTATTTTACGATAGTATAAAATAATATTAAGTATAGATAAAAAAAATATATAATGAAGATTACACGAGCAGGGAGAAATCAAAGAAGATGAAACTCAAGAATTGAGTCGTACTTAAATTAATTATCGAATAAGAGAAATTTAAATCATAAGAGAGGAAAAATATCTAATAACATGTAGCTTGTTACCCAAGATCATTGGAATACCTTGTAACTTACTAGTTACTACTCGAGAGTCAAAATCCTAGAACAAATTTAGTTTCGATTGGAGTAGTATAGTAAGTTTCAATATTAAGACTTTGAGTGATAGTTTTGTTGTCGCTTTCCATCACCCCGGGTCCTAAGTAAAAATTTTAATATTTTATTATTTCTAAACTTAATATATAAAATATATTTACACATGTATTATTCGGTACGGTTCGGTATTTTTTTGGTTAATTTTTATAAAATAAAAACCTACCCAATTATTCGGTACGGTTATAAACTTATATAAAAACTGTCGGTTTTATTAAAAAAACTTAAAAATCAGTTCGGTAGGGTACGATTCGATCGGTTACGTCATGTTTAAAAATCATTGACACCCCTATTGTAACGACCGGGTCCGTCGTTACGGGTAGACCAATCGTGCCATGTTTTAGAGTTAGAAAACTCCGGGTTTGGGAGTTTGAAATTCTGGGCTAGGCTAGCCTCGGTCGGTTTTGGAGCGAGGTAGAGTCTAGGGAAATTCGGGAAAAAATGGATTTAGGTGTCTTGGAGTGAGCTAGTTTGCCACGTAGCCAAGACATAAAGGAGTCCGGGGGACTTTTTGAAATCACATTTGGGTAAGTAGAACTCTCGGAATCGTGTTTGACGTAAAGGGGTTGTTTCGGGACGTCGGGAGAAACAAGTGTGTTGTGAAATGGCCAAAACTGGCAGAGTTACGAACTTTCTGTCCGTGACGAGCGCTGTCATGCGCGATAGCGGCCACCGCTATAGCGGTACAAATTACCGCTATAGCGATGGTCAAGGGGCGGTCAACTCACTTAAGACCGTTATAGCAGAGCGGGGACCGCTATAGCGGGCCGACGGGTTTTTAATGCAGAAACAGCTCCCAAAATATTCAGTTTTCACAAGTTTGTTTTGGAGAAGGGCTGGGCGATTTCCAAGCGATTTTCTTCATTCTTCCATCAAAACTCTTCCCTAAGGTAAGGTTTTCGTTCCCCAATCTTTGTACTACGTTTCCTATGCGATAGAATTGCTAGGAGGGAACTTGGAGAAAGGTTAGAATAACCTAGAGATGGTGGAATTCGGGGAAGGAAGGGGATTCCAAGCATGTGTGTTCTTGAGTATGGATAAAAGTACATTAAAATGATCATATATTGTTTAATTTCCTGTTTTTATCCATAAAAATGATAGAACTAGGGGAATTAACGGTGAAAAATCCCGGGAAAAGGGTGGGATGATCATGGATGGCCTAGGGGTTGGGGATTTGGTATAATTCGGGTAATGTGCAGGCCTTGTGTGTTAATTGTATGCATTATGTGTTGTTTTAAGACCAAGAACGAGAGAGGAATCCAGAACAAGGAAAAGCTCGGGTCGAATAGAGCTTGGAACATTTTGAGATAGGTGATAACTTATGATTTTCTGTAAATGTGTATATTGATGTACTCATGTCTAAGTGATTGTATGCATTACATTGCTTAGGGAATTTGTGTGGAATGTCTAGGTTCCTGTTTATAGTCTATGATTGAACGGTTTACTTGTTGGTTTTATAAATTGTGTGTGTTCATATATTGACTGTTGTTGTTGACATTCAGTTGGCTCGGGTACCACGCCTGGTACAGGTATAACAAAATGGTTGGCACGGGTACCACGCCTGGTACGGGTATATCATTTGGTTGGCACGGGCACCTCGCCTGGTATGGATTTACTTTATTGCATCTAGCACCGGCGATTTCTGACTTTCAAGGGTGAGCTGCTTGATTCGAGCTACCTTGGGTTATCCTTAGAGTTTCAGTCCAATTGTTTCGGACTTAAAACTATTTCAGTTTATATTTTGGGGTTGCATCTCCGTATTCTAGATTTGGTATTGATGTTTGGTACAATGACTTTCAGTTCTTAGGAGGAATTTTCCGCAGGATTAATAATTATGTTTAGTTTTTGACTTGATTGATTGTTAGTTTACTTTTCGTTTGCTGGTTTTAGGTTGTTAGTCTAGGCAAGAGTGAGACTCTATTGGTTCGCTCATCCAGGGGTTGGGTGGGTGCCACTCACGACGGGTTGGGTCGTGACAAAGATGGTATTAAAGCCTAGGTTCGTTGATCTCGTTGTAACAAACAGGTCTAGTTGA
The DNA here is from genome assembly GCA_003996215.1 of Jaltomata sinuosa. Taxonomy (NCBI): domain Eukaryota; kingdom Viridiplantae; phylum Streptophyta; class Magnoliopsida; order Solanales; family Solanaceae; genus Jaltomata; species Jaltomata sinuosa. The sequence goes on along the minus strand of QJPP01001306.1, from coordinate 131,513 downwards.
GTCTTGCGGAACGGTGCGGAGACGTCCATACTTTTCTTTGAGAGGCTATGGGGCTTTAGGAAAAACCATCGCTTCCTTCTTTCCTTCGTGCTATAACTCGATTCTAATTGGTATCTGGTGATACAAATTGGTATTTAACCTCGTTCATTCTTCTGTCCGCAGATGGTTACTACAAGGAATAACGGAGCAAGGCCAGCGGGTCCGGCAGTTCGCGACAGAGGTAAGAGAAGGGGCAGGGGACGAGCTGGAGCCGCACCCACCAGGTGTGGAGCTCGAGTTGTTGTTGCTGCACGTGAAGTAACCCCTCCCCCACCTCAGGATCATGTGGCTGAGGATGTAGAAGAAGTGGTTGTAGAGGACGGAGGAGCTCAGGAGGAGGCGACACCGGTTGGGGGTGCAGGCCTTCCTACGATGACACCGGAAGCTTTTAGGCAGGCGTGGGATATTTTGAGTGCGTTGGTTGGCGCTGGAGCCACACCCGCAGCTTATGCAAATCAAGCCTTGGATACTCAGCCAGCGGTTACTACTACACCAAGGATGGATGCAGCTTCAGGCACAAATGATCTCCTCAGGCCAATGCTAGGCCCAGTGATGACAGGTAATGAGCATGAGATGCTGACTAAGTTCCTTAAGCTGAAACCTCCGACGTTTCAGGGTACAGACAAGGAGGATGCCTATGAGTTCATCCTGGATTGCCATGAGAGGTTGCACAAGTTGGGTATTTTACGTCAGCATGGGGTTGAGTTTGTCACTTTTCAGCTGCAGGGTGATGTCAAGTAGTGGTGGAGGTCTCATATTGAGTGTCGGTCTTCTATCCTACCTCCACTGACTTGGGAGCAGTTCCATGCATTGTTTCTAGAGAAGTACGTTCCCCGTACTTTGAGGGACCGAAAGAAGGATGAGTTTCTGAACTTAGAGCAGGGTAGCATGTCGGTCTCAACTTATGAGGCTAAGTTCCATGCATTGTCTCGTTTTGCTACACAGATGTTGGATTCCGAGGAGGAACGGGTCCGGTTGTTTGTCAAGGGTCTGAATAGTGATCTGCAGGTACTTTCAGTACATATGACATCTTCAGGGAAAGGTTTTAATGATGTGGTGGACTATGTGAAGAAGATTGAGGGAGTTAGGCAAGCGGGGCAGGCTAAGGCTTTAGCCAAGAAGCCCCAGAATGAGGGAAATTATGGTGGTTCATACTCCAGGGGCCAGCTTCAGCAGGCTTATCCGGCCCGTCCTATTCAGTCAGCTCTGCCAGCTACTACAGGTGGTCGTCAGGGAGCTCAGTCTTCAGCTCCTAGTGGCCAGAGAGCATCCTATACATCAGCTAGCAGACCTACTCTTGACCGTGGTTGCTTCCATTGTGGTGAGTTGGGCCATTTTAAGAGGGAGTGTCCACATAGGCAGGCAGGTAATCAGGGTCAGCAGCAGACTAGAGCAGTGGTTTCGGCAGACAGAGGCAATAATGCTAGGGGTCATCCACAGGGTGGGCGAGGAAATTTTCAGGGAGGCCGGGGAGACCGAGGAAACGGCGGTGCAGGTAGGGGTGAGGCACAGCCGACCCGAGGAGTTGCCCGGACTGATGATCGGGCACATTGCTATGCTTTTCCAGGAAGGACTGAGGCGGAAGCCTCAGATGCGGTGATCACAGGTACTATTTTTGTCTGTGATAAAATGGCTTCGGTATTATTTGACCCAGGTTCTACATATTCTTATGTGTCTGTGAATTTTGCTTTGGGACTGGGTTTGACCTGTGATATCCTTGATTTCCCTATCTATGTTTCTACCCCAGTGGGAGAGTCAGTGGTTGTGACTCATGTATATCGTGACTGTTCTGTTATTTTACTGGGGTTACATACTTGGGTAGACTTGGTAATTCTGGACATGACTGATTTTGATATTATCTTGGGTATGACCTGGCTGTCTCCTTATCATGCTGTGTTGAACTGTAACACCAAGACTGTAGCCAGTTAAGATAATATCGTTTGATATAGACTAGAGTGGGAAGGTATGTACAGGCCTAAGCCAGTTGAGATAATATCGTTTATCCGGGCTAGGAAGCTAGTGGGGAGGGGGTGTCTAGCCTTCTTGGCTCATCTCCGGGATGATAGTGTGGAGTCTCCTCTTATTGAGTCAGTCCCAGTGGTTTCTGAATTCTTAGAGGTGTTTCCAACAGACTTGCCTTGTATGCCTCCGGACAGAGACATAGATTTTTGTATTGATTTGGATCCAGGCACCCGTCCCATTTCCATTCCTCCGTATAGAATGGCTCCGGCAGAGTTGAGGGAACTTAGGACTCAGCTGCAGGAACTCCTAGGTAAGGGATTTATACGTCTCAGTGCTTCACCTTGGGGTGTTCCGGTCTTGTTTGTAAAGTAGAAGGATGGTAGTATGCGGATGTGCATAGATTATAGGCAGTTGAAAAAGGTGACCATCCGTATTAAGTACCCTCTACCCCGTATAGATGATTTGTTTGATCATCTTCAGGGTGCATCGGTGTTCTCAAAAATTGACTTGAGGTCGGGGTACCATCAGTTAAAGATTAGAACTGAAGACATTCTGAAAACTGCTTTTCGGACCCGGTATGGGCATTATGAGTTTTTAGTAATGTCATTTGGTTTGACCAATGCGCCTGCAACATTCATGAGTTTGATGAATAGGGTGTTTAAGTCCTATTTGGATTCTTTCGTTATCCTGTTCATCGATGACATTTTGATCTACTCTAAGAGTAGGGAGGAGCATGCTAATCATCTTCGCATCGTGTTGGATATTTTGAGACATCAAAAGCTTTATGCAATGTTCACTAAGTTCAAGTTTTGGTTGACTTCTGTGGCATTCTTGGGGAATGTAGTGTCAGAAAAAGGGGTGATGGTGGATCCCCAGAAAATTGAGGCAGTCAAGAGTTGGGTTCGGCCTAGCTCTATGACTGAAGTGAGGAGTTTTGTTGGGCTCGCGGGGTACTACCGGAGGTTTGTCAAGAATTTTGCTTCTATTGCTACTCACTTGACCAGGTTGACACAGAAAGAGGTACAGTTCGTGTGGTCCGACAAGTGCGAGGAGAGCTTCCAAAAGCTCAAGACACTTTTGACCACAGCCCCTATTTCGTCCTTTCCAGTTGAAGGTAAAGACTTTGTTGTTTACTGTGATGCTTCACATTCTGGTTTGGGTGCTGTGTTATGCAGGATAGGAATGTGATAGCCTACCCATCCAGGCAGTTGAAGGTGCATGAGAGGAATTACCCGACTCACGATTTAGAGTTGGCAGCGGTGGTTTTTGCATTGAAAATCTGGAGACACTATCTTTATGGTGTCAAGTGTGAGGTATTCATAGATCATCGCAGTCTTCAGCACGTATTCACTCAAAAGGATTTGAATTTGAGTCAGAGAAGGTGGATGGAGTTATTGAAGGATTACGATGTGACCATTCAGTACCATCCGGGTAAGGCTAATGTGGTGGCAAACGCATTGAGCTGGAAAACTGTTAGCATGGGTAGCTTGGCTTGTTTGGGGGCGTCCAAACGACCATTGGCTAAGGATATTCGGGCTTTAGAGGCCAAGTTCATGCACTTGGGTGTTTCAGATCAAGGTGGGTTGTTGGTCAGCATTGAGGTCAAGGCCACCTTCATAGAGGAAATTAAGATAAAATAGTTTCAAGATCCGAAACTAGGTAAGTTACGAGGTAAGGTAATATCCGGGGAGTCCAGAGACGTCATGTTAGACTCTGGAGGAGTGTTGCATTTCAGGGAGAGGATTTGTGTTCCTCGGGTTGATGATATGATTCAGAAAATCTTGACAGAAGCTCATGGTTCGCGATACTCAATTCATCCGGGTGTGATAAAAATGTATAGAAACTTGAGGCAGCGTTACTGGTGGCCCGGGATGAAAAGGAACATAGTAGATTTTGTGTCCAAATGTCAGAACTGCCAGCAGGTGAAGTATGAACATCAGAGACCTGCAGGACTACTTCGGAGAATGCCTATTCCAGAGTGGAAGTGGGAAAGGATAGCCATAGATTTCGTGGTGGGTCTTCCCAAGACATTGGGGAAGTATGACTCAATTTAGGTCAATGTTGACAGGCTGACCAAGTCCGCTTATTTCATTCCGGTCAGGGTAGATTATCAGCAATTGGCCAAGATCTACGTGAAGAAGATTGTAAGACTGCATGGGGTACCACTGTCCCTCATTTCAGACAGGGGTACGCAGTTTACTTCTAAGTTCTAGGGCAAGTTACATGAAGAGTTGGGTACACGACTCACCTTTAGCACAACCTTCCATCCTCAGACTGATTGTCAGTCAGAGAGGACGATTCAGGTATTGGAGGACATGATGAGAGCATGTGTAATGGACTTCGGTGGTCATTGGGACCAGTTTCTACTGTTGTGCGAATTCTCGTACATTAATAGCTACCGCTCCAGTATCGATATGGCACCGTTCGAGGCCCTATATGGGAGAAACTACAGATCACCGGTTGGGTGGTTTGAGGAAGGTGATGTGAAGTCTCTGGGCGTAGACTTAGTGAAGGAAGTGCAGAAAAAGGTAAGGGGCATACATACCAAGTTGTTGGCTGCTCAAAGCAGGCAGAAAGAGTATGCAGATCGCAAGGTCGGGGACATGGACTTCCAGGTTGGTGAACAAGTATTGCTAAAAGTATTGCCAATGAAAGGGGTTATGCGGTTTGGTAAGAAGGGCAATCTTAGCCCTCGGTTCATCGGTCCGTTTGAAGTGCTTGAAATTGTGGGGCCAGTGGCTTACAAGTTAGCACTGCCACTTAGTTTGTCGGGCGTCTATCCGGTATTTCATGTATCCATGCTCAAGCGATACCATGGGGATGGGGACTACATCATTAAGTGGGATGAGGTACTTTTTGATAAGGATCTTCGTTATGAGGAGGAACCGATTTTGATTCCTTCTCGGGATATCCGGAGGTTGAGGACAAAGGTGATTGATATGGTGAAGTTTCAGTGGAAGCATCATCTGATTGAGAAAGCTACTTGGGAACTCGAGAAGGACATGCGGGACAAGTATCCTTAACTGTTTAAGGATTCAGGTACTACACTTCCTTTCTTTTATTTTCGTAATTTCAGGTTTGATCGTTCGGGGATGAATGATGGGTAAATTGGTATCTGTTGTAATGACCGGGTCCGTCGTTACGGGTAGACCAATCGTGCCAAGTTTTAGAGTTAGAAAACTCTGGGTTTGAGAGTTTGAAATTTTGGGCTAGGCTAGCTTCGACCGATTTTGGAGCGAGGTAGAGTCTAGGGAAATCTGGGTAAAATTGGATTTAGGTGTCTTGGAGTGAGCTAGTTTGCCACGTAGCCAAGACATAAAGGAGTCCGGGAGACTTTTCAGAATCCCATTTGGGTAAGTAGAACTCCCAGAATCGCGTTTGACGTGAAGGGATTATTTTGGAACGTCGGAGGAAACAAGTGTGTTGTGAAATGGCCAAAACTGGTAGAGTTCCGGACTTTCTGTCCGTGATGAACGCTGTCACGAGCGATAGCAGCCACCGCTACAGCAGTAGAAATTACCGCTATAGCGACGCTCAAGGGGTGGTCAACCCACTTAAGACCGCTATAGCGGCAGCCTACCGCTATAGCGGAGCGGGGACCGCTATAGCGGGCCGACGGGTTTTTAATGCAGAAATAGCTCCCAAAACATTCAGTTTTTACAAGTTTATTTTGGAGAAGGGCTGGGAAATTTCCAGGCGATTTTCTTCATTCTTCTGTCAAAATTCTTCCCTAAGGTAAGGTTTTTGTTCTCCAATCTTTGTACTACATTTCCTATGCTGTAGAATTGCTAGGAGGGAACTTGGGGAAAGGTTAGAATAACCTAGGGATGGTAGAATTCGGGAAAGGAAGGGGATTCCAAGCATGTGTGTTCTTGGGTATGGATAAAAGTACATTAAAATGATCATAGGTTGTTTAATTTCCTAGTTTTATCCGTAAAAATGATAGAACTAGGGGAATTAAAGATGGAAAAGCCCGGGAAAAGGATGGGATGATCACGGATGGCCTGGGGTTTGGGGATTTGGTATAATCCGGGTAATGTGCAGGCCTTGTGTGTTAATTGTATGCATTATGTGTTGTTTTTAGACCAAGAACGAGAGAGGAATCCGGAACTCGAAAAAGCTCGGGTTGAATAGAGCTTGGAACATTTCGAGGTAGGTGATGGCTTATGATTTTCTGTAAATGTGTATATTGATGTACTCATGTCTAAGTGACTGTATGCATTATATTGCTTAGGGAATTTGTGTGGAATGTCTAGGTTCCTGTTTACAATCTGTGATTGAACGGTTTACTTGTTGATTTTATAAGTTGTGTGTGTTCCTATATTGACTGTGGTTGTTGACATTCGGTTGGCTCGGGTACCACGCCTGGTACGAGTATAACGAAATGGTTGGCACGGGTACCACGCCTAGTACGGTTATATCATTCGATTGACACGGGTACCACGCCTGGTACGGGTTTACTTTATTGCATCTAGCACCGGCGATTTCTGACTTTCAAGGGTGAGCTGCTTGATTCGAGCTACCTTGGGTTATCCTTAGAGTTTCAGTCCAATTGTTTTGAACTTAAAACTATTTCAGTTTATCTTTTGGGGTTGCATTCCCGTATTCTAGATTTGGTATTGATGTTTGGTACAATGACTTTCAGTTCCTAGGAGGGATTTTCCGCAGGATTAATAATTATGTTTAGTTTTTGACTTGATTGATTGTTAGTTTACTTTTCGCTTGCTGGTTTTAGGTTGTTAGTCTAGGCAAGAGTGAGACTCTATTGGTTCGCTCATCCGGGGTTGGATGGTTGCCACTCACGACGGGTTGGGTCGTGACACCTATACATGGCTACGATAGAATATAAAGAGTCAATTAATTTTTTTATTTTTCTCTAAATATTTTAAATTATTAATTATTGTGATTTATAATATATTTTTATGTAATTTTTAAATATATAATAGATTAAAAAATAATTAGACAAATCAATTAAAATAACCCATTTATTATAGTAATATGTCACGGTAAAATTTAAAAAGGGAATTCATGTGTTCGCACTATGCCACACGCAGAAGTCTCTTGGTACAACAATATTTTTATGTGTACATGTGGAAGGCATGGGAGAAGCTCAGATATATGCTACTTTATTTTATGCTACTTTATTTTATGTTACTTTTTTTGTCCCAATATATGTGACACAAATGGAATTTAGAGAGCCAATTAATTTTTTATATATAATTTTTAAATGTTAAGTTGTGATTTATACTATTTTTGCATAATTTTCAGATAATATATGTTACTTTCTCTGTCCCAATTTATGTTGTACTGATTTGAAGACTCAACCAACTTTATCATATGTAATTTTTAGATATTTCTAATTGTTAAATTCTTTCTACATATTTTTCAAGTAATATATGTTAATCCCTTTGCTCCAATTTATGTGGCATTGATAGAATTCGGAGAGTCAACTAAGTTTTTTACGTCCCGTAAATATCTAAAGTTGTTAATTATTGCGATTTATAATTCTTTTTACCTTATTTTTAAATAATATATGTTACTTCGTCTGTCCCAATTTATGTGGCACTACTTTATTATTGTAATTTATAATATTTTTTAGGTAATTTTTAAATATATAACCGATTAAAAAGAAAAATAAGTCTCTTGCTGATTGATGCATACTGTAGGAGCTTTATTTGGTCTGGTACTAATTCCATTACCAAGAAGTCTCTTGTTGGCTGGGAAAAAATGTGTTTGCCTAGATGTCATGGAGGTTTAAACATCATTAATATTATGATCTGGAATAGAGGTGCTCAAGCAAAAGCTTGCTGGGACTTGTCTCACAAGAATGACAAGTTATGGATCAAATGTGGATCCATGAGTACTATCTGAAAGATCAGCAAATTGAGACTGCTATAGTCCCTCAGCAAGCTTGCTGGATTATCAGGAAGATTTGGGAAGCGAGACAAGTGTTGGCACAAGTTCAGATCTCTATCATCAAGCAAATCTACACTCAACTTCTACCTACTTATCCTAGAGTGCCTTGGAAGTGTGTCATGTACAAGAATGAAATTTACTATGTGGTTACAGTTGCAGGGAAAGTTGCTAACTAAAGATAGACTTGCGAAATGGGGAATGTCAGTTGATCTGGAGTGTGTTCTTTGCCATAAGCAACCTGAGTCACGAGATCACTTATTTCTGAGCTGTGAATTTTCAGAACTAGTGTGGAGTAAGACTCTTCTCTGGATGCAAAAACAGAAGCCAGGCCTTACTACTTGGGCAGTGGATAATTCAAAATGCCGAAGGGAAGATCAGTCCAGGCTCATGTTTTCAAAATAGTGTATGCAGAATATGTGTATGCTATATGGATAGAAAGGAATCAGAGGGTATTTCAACAGAAGGCTAGAGACTGGGAAAGCATTGCACGAGAGGTGGAATATATGTGTTGGGGTCGATTATCTCCAAAGGTGCAAATTATGTTGAAAAATTGCTAGCCTAGTTAGGCTAGTAGTACTTGTTAGGGAGTGATGTTTTCTTTGAGATAGTTAGATGTGTCAACTAACTATGGATTTGTACTGCTATTACTTGGTCATTAATAAAAACGTTAGTTATCAAAAAAAAAGGATAAACTAATTAAAATGGAGAAAATACGCAAAAATGACAGAAATATCCTTACTATATAGAAGAATGACGGGAAGCACACGTCGACGAAGAGGTGTGTACTTACTGTACTTTTATATAATAGTAATACTTGATTGGTTTGTGTTTTACGATTTTCTATAACGAATATGATACATATTATGGTGCTTTAATGGTACACATTCTGTATAGATTATATAATATTTTCTTCGGACCATTTTATTTGTCATATTTTTTATTTACATGTCCCTTAAAAAAAATATTACTGTAATTAGAGTTGACTAAACTATTCTTATTTATTACTCCTCAATATTTAATATTTTTCTCTTTTGCACTACATTAATATCTTTCCATATTTATGACCAAGGATAAATGTGAAAACAAACAACTAATTATACCTTGATTTTTTAAAATAACAACTATTTTAGACCATTTATTTTTAGTAAGGACGACAAGTAAAGTCATCCGGCGGAGGGAATATGGTTCAATACGTTATAGATTTTTTTATAGATTATGGTAAGTTGTAGTAGTCCCTCTCTGCCGCCAATCAATCTCGCCGGTGCTCCGGCCAGCGTCACCTCGACGCCCTCTCTTCCGTCTCTTTTTACCCTCTCTCTCGCTCTCCTAGTGCTATTTGTTGTGAGATTACACTGAGTATGTTTGTATTTGTTGGAAACAAAAAGAAGAAAAAGCCAAATTAACATTATACTCGTTAGTGAAATCAACAACAAAAAAATCTTAATACTAATCAAAATAAAAACATTGAGTTTGTGTGAATCTGTACATAATATTATAGCGGTATTGTACCCCGAGATTCTAAGATTTTTCTTATTTGTATCATGTTATCATTATTACGAATTTTATTAAATGAGATCCCACTCCTCAAGTACACAAGAAGGTTCACCTTTCTCAAGGTGTTTTTTTTTCGATAGTAATGTTCGAATCAATTTACGCGTAAATCACAACCCCTAAAGAGCCTTCTAAATTATCCTTTAAGTAAAGTTATGCATTTAGCTTAAAGAAAATCTTTGGTAGAGTTTTTCATTTTCATGATCAAAGTCCCAAAGAGCCCTCTTAAGTTATCCTTTAACAAACAGATGGCGTACCAACAAATGAGATATTGAGATTATTGGCCCCTACCTTTTTTTTTTTTGGTCTTCGAACTTTTTGGCCCTAAGCTAATGGTATATCAGTTATTACACAACTTTCTGTAATTATGATGGCACAAGTTTTTTTAGTTATCCATCCGGTGTTCGATGTTCGCATTGGAGTTTCGACTAATTTGGATTGCGCACTACAAGGCTCATTCTGGGAGTAGCGCTTCCAACGGAATGTTTTTCATAGTCAAAGCTCGAACCCGAGACTTTTGATTAAGGTTGAAGCAGTCTCATTACTGCACCACAATCCATGTGGTATGATGGCACAAGTTGAAACTCCTTTTGTCATACTTTTCATGAATAAATTTTGAGCAATACGATTAGGGGAAACTAAAAAACAATGGAAGTATTCAACTTTTCACAATTATGATTGCTACCCAACATCCTCTTTTTACAAAGTTAATACCTTAAAACCCCATGACTATCCACATTTTGTTAGTTTAATACTTAATTCTCAATAATAATAATAATAAACTTAATTGAAAAATATGAATTAAAACATAACGAAAATAAATGTTGGCCGTGTTATAGATTATGTATTTTTAATTGAGTCTATCAGAAGAAAGAAAAAAATAGATTTTATTTAACTAACAAAACATGGATAGTTTAGGGGGGAGTTTTGAGGTATTAACTCTTTTAAAAATGGAGTTAGGATTAATGTTTTGGATTTTACAATTCAGACAACCTTTATCCATTCCAAGTACATTAAACTAAAACTGAAGAAAAGAATATACCAAACATTCCAAAGTTGCAACTTTTCAGTTTGTAATAAATTCATACAGTCGATCAATACTAATATTTCTTGATCCTAGAGAATTAAGGGACAAAAATCTTTGGATTGAAAAAGTACTGAGAATTCTTATTGTAGATAGCCCGGGGTATATCCAAAACAGTCTCTCTATCTCACACAAGGTAAGTATAAGGTATGCGTACACCCCACCCTCCCTGGACCTCACTTGTGGGATAATTCTTATTGTAGATAATGCAAAAATACAGAATCACCAAGCCTATGAAATTGAAAAATTTACAGAATGACCAACACTAAGGAATTGAAAGTACAGCAAGAAGTCATTAAAGTAGTAATGTTTCATCAGCCATTACTACAGGAATAAAACATACCAACAACACCAAATATGGATTCATGAACACTCATAATTGAAGTGTTACATCAATAAAACAGTAAAATCAGAATTTTAAGGCAAAAAGATTATAGAAATCCAAGAAAATGACCATCCAACAAGAGCCATTTGCAATGCAAACAGAAAATTGATAAAGAAAAAAAAAGAATGTTATGTTAAATTGCAGCTCCTCTTTCCTTTTCAAGGCATACACCCACCCACCCCACTTCTCATTTGAAGGTAAGCAACTTTTTTTATTCCATCTCTTGCTTTTTCTTACTCTTCAAGTGAGAAGCCTTAGGTTGTTGGGTGATAACAGTGCTTAAGAGTGTCATGTATTTGTCATAAGCTAACTTCTCATTTGCTTTATACATACTCCAGCAGGATTCTCATACAACTCTTATCTCCTCCTTCCAATATACTACTTCTATATTATCTATTTTCTCATTCTTCTTTGGCTTAGAAATTTTTGTATTCTTTTCTCCATTAATGTTTACTGTTTCATCAAAAGTAATACATCATTTGAACCCACAATCAAGCATCTGAATCTATTGAAAGAACAGTTATCATGCCTTTTGGTTTGGTGTCAGCGTGGAACAAACGTCGGAGAAGCAAGTCTGAGGATCAGCTAAATCCTTGTATGTTTCAGCCTTTCTCTTCTTAATATAGCAGCATATTTCTCATGCTATTGTGATTGCCTGTGCTGCATCATATCACTTCACAGTTGCATATAGCTTCTGAATGTAATAAAATCCAACATGATTGTTTTCAGGGATATATAAACCTGTAGAATATTGGCAAATTGAAGACCAGAATCCACCTGCAGCAAAGAGACGCCATGGATCATCAGTTTTCACACTCAAAGAAATGGAGGAGGCAACAAATTCTTTCAGCGATGACAATCTACTTGGAAAAGGAGGATTCGGTCGAGTTTATAAGGGCACACTGCGGTCTGGAGAGGTAAGACGAGCAAGTTAAGGGAGAAAGAATTTCACATTGGTCGTTTATATTTCTTCTTGTTTCACTTGAGCAAATTTTAACAAATTAGATGATTAAACCCTCCTGTGTCTCATCTAGTGTCACACTAGTAACTTGAGAAAGCAGATCAACTAATATAAAATGTGTTTGTTCTGCCGATGGAAGATTGTAGCAATCAAGAAAATGGATCTACCTTCATTCAAGGAGGCAGAAGGCGAGCGCGAGTTTCGTGTGGAAGTCGATATTTTGAGCAGACTGGATCATCCTAATCTGGTATCACTAATAGGCTATTGTGCAGATGGGAAGCACAGATTTCTAGTCTATGAGTATATGCACAAGGGGAACCTTCAAGATCATTTAAATGGTTGGTTTATAAGCTGAAGTTTCCCTTATTCCAAGAATCTTACCTTTTGATGCCTAACTATGTCTCACCGAAACTGCAGGGATTGCAGAAGTGAAGATGGATTGGCCCTTAAGGCTAAAGGTTGCTCTTGGGGCAGCAAGAGGACTTGCATATCTCCATTCAAGTTCAGCTGTTGGAATTCCTATAATTCACAGGGACTTCAAATCCACCAATATTCTTTTGAATACTAATTATGACGCAAAGGTACTCCAATACTTCATCCATGTTAATTTTCTTCTGACTTCTGAGGACAGGGGGATCTTTTCATAGAACAACTAGATAATTAATACTCGTCCACTGCACAGATATCAGATTTTGGTCTTGCAAAGTTGATGCCAGAAGGCCAGCAATCATGTGTGACATCTAGGGTACTTGGTACTTTTGGTTATTTTGACCCTGAATATACACTGGTGAGTTGCTTGCATATCAAATCTATGTCTGAAGTTTCTATGAAGTTGGATATCATATTGTTATTTAGTACTATTCATTTTCTGCATTACGACAAACCAACAATGTGCTGTCTAGCTTTCCGACATTCCCTCCCAAAGCTCTCTCTGTGAGCAAAGAAAAAGGAGAAAGAGGAAACAAACAAAACAAAGCCATAACACAAGAATGATGAAGAGAGTAAGAAACAAAAGAAATATCCAATGTGTTACTATGAAAAAGCAAGAAGCAAACTACAAAATGAGAGAAGAATTAGTAATCTGAAACAGAATGCATTAGGTAGAAGCTGCTGACTAGCAATACTTTTGCTAAGCACATAAGAAAACATTACAAAAAGAGGAGTATATGGGAATAAGCTAAGCAGGGATAGGACTACCGAAGAAACCACATACATAATCCATCTTCCTTTTAAATATCTATAGTGCTCTTTGTTCTTCTAGCTTCCTTTCTCTTAGAATTAAACGTGGCATGCAAAAGAGTAGTCTGAATGTTTTGTTCATTATTCAAGGAGAAATTTAATATTTAGTTATGTTGTTTTCTTGTATCTTAAATTATAATGCTCCAAAGTATGTTGAATTTGTGGGGTCCAAGCCCCATACCACCATGTTTTAAGGAAGACTTTTTTCTTCCTTTAGTTAGTTTTTCAAACTTCTGCAGATTTTGATTTTAGAAATCTGCAGAAAGATCTCTGTAGTTGTAGATGTTGAAATTGCTACATTTGCCTATGTCATCAGTGACATGGGCATGCTTTTCCTTTCCTTGTAAATTGAAGAGCTTCTGCTCATTTGTAAAGACACCAACACAGAGAGGAAAAATAATATAGAGAGCAGTGAGGTTCCACAGATTGTATAAAATAGTCTGTGAAGGAAAAATTAGAGTGAGCGATATTTTAATGAAGTGAGAAGTCAAAAGAGGGTTATTTTTTTGAGTGTGTAGTCACTTTGTGTATTGTACTCATGACTACCAGTTGTAAAATTCCTTGCTATAGTGATATTAGTTGCTCCTCTTGGCCCGTGGTTTTTCCCTTATTCAAAAGGGTTTCCACATAAATATCTTGGTGTCATTAATCTCTCATTTTATCCCCCATTATTTCTCTGTGAATATTTTTGTTGTTATTTCGTGTTTACCCAACAACCTGGTATCAGAGCCTTGGTTTGAGATATCTATATTTTTGGGTGAAGGATGGAAGCCAACACAAGTAGATGGTTACTCTGAATGGCGTAAATTATGCCATTTGGAAGGAGAAAAATAGAAGATCTGCTCTATGTGAAGAATTTTCATCAACCAGTCTTTACCACTATAAAGCCTGATAATGAAACCGATGAAGAGTCGAATCTGTTGCACAGACAGGTTTGCGGGTTTATTAGGCAGTGGGTTGACGATAATGTGTTGAACCATATTTCTGGGTAGACACATGCTCGGACCCTATGGGAGCATCTTGAAAGTTTGTATGCTAGGAAGACTGGAAACAACAAAATGTTCTTGATAAAGCAGATGTTGAGTTTGAAATACCATGATGGTTCTCCGGTGACATATCATCTGAATAACTTTCAGGGGATCATGAACCAGTTATTTGCTATGGGCATTAAGTTTGACGAATAAATTCAAGGCTTGCTTTAGCTTGGTTCCCTACCAGACTCTTAGGAAACATTTAAAACTTCATTTCTGCTCCGAATGGTGTAATCAATATGGATTTTGCCAAGAGCAGCGTTCTTAATGAAGAGATGAGACGAAAGTCTACAGTTTCTTCTTTGTCGGATGTCCTGGTGACTGGCCCCTAGAGGGAGAAGCAAGAATCGTGGTTTTCAAAATAGAAGTAAATCCAGAGGCAGACTTAGAGATATTGAATGCTATCATTGTGGGATGAAAGGCACACAAAAATGTTTTGCCGAAAGTTAAAGAAAGAGAACAGAGACAAGGAGGAAAAGCATAACAATGTAACTGATGACATAAGCAAATGTAGCAATTTCAACTAGAGAGATCTTTTGGAAAATTTCTAAAATCTGCAGAAGTTTGAAAAACTAACCAAAGGAAGAAAAAGATCTTCCTTAAAACATAGAGGTATGGGGCTGGACCCCACAAATCTCCCCCTCCAGACCCATGCACCCGGAGAAGGTATCTCCGTCTTCTTAGAGAGAGCTCATTCCGACAAGTTCTATGCATAACTCGAACTTGTCTTTCGGTATCATCTTGGTCAACATATCCGCAGGATTTTCACTTGTGTGAATCTTCTTAACTTAGAACAATTCATTGTCCACCTGTTCACGAATCCAATGGAATCTTATGTCGATGTGTTTTGCCTTGCATAGTACATGGAGTTCTTGCTCAAGTCTATTGCACTCTGACTGTTACAATAGACAACATACTCCATTTGCTGCAATCCAAGTTCTTGAAGAAATCGCTTAAGCCATATCATCTCCTTGCCAGCTTTAGTAGCCGCTCGCAATATACTCTGCTTCAGTTGTAGATAGTGCGACACACTTCTGCAACTTCGGCTACCATAATATATCTGGTACATACCATTGCATACATCAAATTTCCGAGGACGGAGGAATATGGAACTTTGGCCATGTAGTTGGTGTTGTTAGCAGGTTTCTTGAAAATACAGGAAAAGAGCATTGGAAAGTTGTAAAGTGGATACTTAGGTATCTGAGAGAAAGCTCCGACGAATGCTTGTGTTTTGGAGGAACTGATCCAAACTTAAAATGCTATACAATTGTCGATATGGCAAGTGACCTTGATAACAGAAAATCCACTACTGGATATTTGTTTACTTTTTCGGGGGAGCTATATCATGGCAGTCGAAGTTGCAGAAGTGTGTCGCTACTATCTACAACTGAAGCGGAGTATATTGTGGCTACTGAAGCTGGCAAGGAGATGATATGGCTTAAGCGATTTCTTCAAGAACTTGGATTGCAGCAAATGGAGTATGTTGTCTATCATAACAGTCTGAGTGAAATAGACTTGAGCAAGAACTCCATGTACCATGCAAGGACAAAACACATCGACATAAGATTCCATTGGATTCGTGAACAAGTGGACAATGAATCATTCCAAGTTAAGAAGATTCACACAAGTGAAAATCCTGTGGATATGTTGACCAAGGTGATATCGAAAGATAAGTTCGAGTTATGCAAAGAACTTGTAGGCATGAGCTCTCTCTAAGAAGACGGAGATATCTTCTTCAGGCGCATGGGACTGGAGGGGGAGATTTGTGGGGTCCAGCCCCATACCTCCATGTTTTAAGGAAGACTTTTTTTCTTCCTTTGGTTAGTTTTTCAAACTTCTACAGATTTTAGAAATCTACACAAAGATCTCTCTAGTTGTAAATGTTGAAATTGCTACATTTGCTCATGTCATCAATGACATGGCATGCTTTTCCTTTCCTTATAAATTGAAGAGCTTCTGCTCAATTGTAAAGACACCAACACAGAGAGGAAAAATAATATAGAAGAGAGTATTCCACAGATTGTATAAAATAGTCTGTGAAGGAAAAATTAGAGTGAGGTATATTTTAGTGAGGTGAGAAGTCAAAAGAGGGTTATTTCTTTTGAGTGTGTAGTAGTCACTTTGAGTATTGTACTCGTGACTACCAGTTGTAAAATTCCTTGCTATAGTGATATTCGTTGCTCCTCTTGGCCCGTGGTTTTTCCCTTATTCAAAAGGGTTTCTACGTAAATATCTAGGTGTCATTATTCTCTCATTTTATCCCCATTATTTCGCTGTGAATATTTTTGTTGTTATTCCGTGTTTATCCAACAGAATTGACCATTATAGTTTTGAGACTCTGCTACATAAAAGAAAAAGCAGTTTCAGCCTTTCAGGTTCAGAATAGATCTTCAATCAAACTGAAACCATCCTACCCTATAAGATGTAAATTTAGCTAATTTCATGTTTATCAAAACCTAATCCATCAGGATAACTTTAAACAAAATATGTTCCATTCCAATGCCAACAGAACTGCAATGCAAGATTAGCAATCAAGCTTGAATAAATCCGACTTGGATGCATTTTCTTTTAAAAAAAAAAATTGAAGTGAGAGCAATTACCTTTGTCTAAGTTAGTCAACATTTCAGACAAGCTAATACTGACATATCAACTATTACGCATTTTTCCTCCATTAAACAACACCTTACTATAATGAAGACATTCTTAGACAGATGTTCACTCCCAAATTGAGAAACTAAACTAACAGTAAGAGGAGATAATGAATTGATATAGTCCTAATTATTCGGCTTGCTTTATAGATTTGGAGCAACATAACCTACTCCCCTAACCCCTTTGTCACTTAGGGGTCGTTTGGTAGAGTCTATAAGAATAGTACTGAATATGGTGTATTAGTAATGCTAGGATTATTTCTTATCCACTGTTTGATTCGGTGTATTAAGGGTTGTTTTGTCCTTAGCCATGCTTATCCATGTATTAATAAGCCTTGTATTGCTAATACCATGATTTGCTATGTATTAGTTATACACCCTATTTTACTGAATAGGGTGTATAACTAATACATGTATAGTTATACATATGCTTAAAATCCTACCAAACAAAGGATTAAATAATACTATGACTAATACATGTATTAGATTTTCTACTACATCCTACCAAACGACCCCTTAAGAGTGATGAACATTTTCAATAAATGCTTATACTAAATGTCAGTTTAGATAATGATCAACGCCCTTCCTCTACTTTCTACTGTAAATACACACAGATATGCATTGGTCAGTCCTTTCTTTATTCTTCTTTCAAAACAATATCACAGAACAAATAATATTACCACTCTACCTGCTAGAAGGAACTATGACTAATTGTACTTGAATTCTGTTGCAAATATGTTAATGAATGTAGAGAAATTTCTTACCTCATCCTTTATTCTTGTGATATATATATTGTGTTGATAGAAGAAAAAAGTTGTTCCTCATTAACATTTCTTTCAGAAAGACCTTGCTAATATTAGTTTCGAACAGACTGGAAAACTCACTTTACAAAGTGATGTTTATGCATTTGGTGTTGTTATGCTGGAGCTTTTAACCGGACGCAGGGCTGTGGACCTCACCCTTGGACCAAATGATCAGAATTTAGTACTACAGGTAAGGACCAAAACAACAAGCCTAGCATCATATAGGAAAAATTTTCAAAAAATGAAAAATTCATTGGAATTTTTTTTCACTATGTGATCCACTGCTTTGAGGATACCGCAGGTGAGACATATATTGAATGATAAGAAGAAGCTGCGTAAGGTGATTGACCCTGAGATCAGCAGGAGCTCCTACACAATGGAGTCTATCACCATGTTTGCTAACCTAGCATCTCGCTGTGTGAGAACCGACAGTAGTGAAAGGCCCTCAATGGTAGACTGCATCAAAGAACTTCAGCTGATCCTCCACACGAATACGAAAGGACTAAGTATGCCTATGCATACATTCAGAATGATCTGAGACCTTCTCAGATTGACATGGATGACATAAAATCTGATCAATATGCGCCAAGAAGGATGCTTCCAATTCAGAAGTTGCAATATCAGCTAAAAGTTTCAAATGTACATTGGACAGAGCAATGATGATGGTAGGATGTAGTAAGTTGTCAAGGTAATAAAAGAACACACACAGATTCAAGCAGAAGATCTCAAGTTTTCTTAATAATTTAATAATAGCCTGGACGACTCTGAGTAAAACAAGGAGGTATTAAAGATTAGGAAGACAGTATTCTCATGAATGTCTTCTATTATTTTTCTGGCAAGCCCACTTCTGCTCAAACATATTAGTGCAGACTGCAGAGATCTGAGATCTGATTATGTACGCATTTATTTGCCAATTAATAGAATCAATGGTGAGAATTTCTGGTGAGATGAACTGAATTTTATCAGAAATTTACTTGAGTTTCCTGTTAAATTATGTAGTTATGTATAACATTCATAATGTTACATCCCCACATATCAGAGAACGAAAACTAAACCTTCACTTGGCTGCTTTGCTTTTAAAACAGATATATTTAAGTTTGACTTACTCCCTGGAAAAGTTAACCTCTGATGATATCACATACATGCGTAGAAAGCTGAAGACAGCTATCACCCTGGTGTAAAAACAGACATATTGTTGCTTAACATTATGGAAGATTAAGAAGTAATGGTTCATCACAAGTACAATAGTAAATTTTAATCTAAGTTTCAGCTCCAATTTAGATTATAAAAAGGAAAACCAAAAGTTAGATCAAGTTTGATTATGTAAATCTACAAAGAAAGTAGAAATCTGTAGACAACTATCATCCTGGTGTCCAAACAGACACATTTTTGTTAAAATTATGGAAGATTAAGGAGTCATGGTTCATGAGTTCATCACAAATACAATAGTAAAGTTTAATTGAAGTTTCAGCTCCAATTCAGGTTATAAAAAGGAAAACAAAAAGCTAGATCAAGTTTGATTATGTACATCTACAAGACTACAGATAGATCCCAAAGAACACGAATTTCATGTAAGGAGATGAAAAAGAGCTTGACAACGGAAAATAGTGTACCTCAAAAGTTGTCTATGTTTACATGTTCACGTGTCCACTGAAGAAGTGCATTCATCAACTTCAAAAGGGCTTTCTGAATCTGGCAGAACTTTGCACATCAAGTGCTTGCGTCGCTGCAACGCCAACAAGATAAAAATGTTGTCCGTCTCAACAATGGTATACCCTGCTTTCCTATACATGTTGAGTGGAGCAGTATCAATCATTCGACAGTGCAAGTAAACCTCTCTAGAAGAACTCATTTGAGAAATTAGTTCTTCGCTTGCTTTCAACAGATGCCAACCTATTCCCCTTCTGGAAAATGATCATAACAAATACCGAAACTCAATACTAGTCATACATTCATTTACTCTTCCAATAAGAATGACATTATATTCAGCAACTTTTCCTATATAAGTATGTGTTTCCATTTATTCAGGCTTAGTTATACCTCAAAAGTATTTTAATAAGTGACCAAGTATATGTAAAAAGTCGAAACAGAAAAAGACATTTGGAAAGGGATATATACAGGCTGAGAATGATCTCCTGCGAATCCAGATCGACTCGTGATTACTTCTACTCTATTACGAACAAGTTAATTACATACATATATACAGACTCACACGAAAAAACACACATACACATGCATATCTAACAAGTCAACCACAATCAGTTAGTTGACTAGGTACCCCAGAGTCGGATTTGACCTCATATCTTTTATAACCAATCTGATTAACTAAATTTTTCCATCATCAATCTGATGATTGAGATAGAGAACTAATAATATATCTCAGTTGAGAATTAACACAAGAAACAAAGTAGTCACTCCGTTTCAATTTATTTGTCCGCTTTTGACTTGACACGGAGTTTAAGAAAGTAAGAGAACTTTTGAATCTTGTGGTCTTAAACTAGTTAGTCACGTTTGGCCATGAAAACCAGATACAAGTTGGAGTTCGAGTTGTGTTTGGCCATGAATATAAATTGGAGTTGTTTTTGACCTTTTGCGAGAGAAGTGGGAGTGAAAAAAGTGAAAACAAGTTTTTCTTGTTTTTCAAATTCCGGAAGTTGAATTCTGGAATTTTTCAAATTTTTATGGCCAAACACCATTTTCGAAATTCAACTCTGGAAAAAGGTAAAAAATTCCCATGGCCAAACGCCCACTAAAGATACGTAGAATGTACCAAAATTCCCTTTAACCTTGTGGTCATAAACATGTCACATGAAAAATTGCTAAAAAAAGGAAAGAGACATTCAAAGTAAGACAAACAAATTGAAACAAAGGGAGTATTAACTACTAAGAAAGAAACAGTTAAACCACACCTCCTAAGCAGCTTATCAACTGTCATATTGCAAATGTATGGAGAGTTTTTGGGAGGTGTAGGTGTGGGAGGATTAGCATTAGCACCCCTTTTATCAAAACACACTTCCACAGTTCCAGCCAATTGCAAATCTGCATCTTCTCCATTTTCTCTATAGAATCCAAGAAGTGTAGCAGTATGGGGCATCATTGCTCTTCTCTCAATCATGTACTGTTTCACTAAGTATGCCAAGAATTTCACATATCCTTTAGGCATCAACATGGACTCAGCAAAAGACTCAGCCAATAACCAAACAGTAACATCCATTTCTTCTTCCTTCATCGCACGAACCCACAATGACCCAGATTCCAATTCTTGAAAATACCTATATTTCTCTAAAGATTCAAGCTTTTCAAGATCTTGGTTTGTGAGAAATCGACCTGTTTGATGAAGTGGGGTTTGGAGGACTGATGATGAGGTTGAGGAAGAAGAAGATGAAGAAGATTGGGAAGTTGAAAGTGGGATAATCAGATTTGAAGTGTGTGATTTTGATGAGATGACAAAAGGGAATGTGTATTTTGGGGTAAAGATTGAAGCTTTATGTGAATTGAAGCTAGTATTATGGTGAAAATGATGATGCTGAGATTGAGGGTCTAAAGAAAATGATAAAGAAATTGCAGTAGCCATGGAAGGAGAATGGAGACTATGGGGGAGTGGGGTGGGGGGGGATGGTGGATGGTTGGCTGAACTTTCAGTTTGGATGTGGTAAAAGGGGACACTGCCTGATCATCTTTTTTTGGTTACCATTTAGAGCCTCTTTGAATTTGCCTACCAATAATAGTTTTTAAGCAATATGATTAAAAGTTGAAAATAAATGCTTATAAATAAATAGATAAGTGTTTGAATAAAATTAGGAAAAAAAACTGTTAATGTGTTTAGTAAACAAGTGTTAAGCATTTTTTTGTTATAGGAGAAAGGAAAAGATGGAGAAGCGGGATGAGAATGAGAGAAAAGAGAGTACTTTCATACATTTTAAGGCTGAAAAGTGAGGGTAGTGTTGAAATTAGGAAAAATTATAAGAGATAAAAAGATAAATATATTGGTCAAACTTAAAAAGAATTTTAAGCTTAAAGCAAAAAGTTGAGGGCCAGTTTTTTTAAATCAGTTTTTAGCTTTTTTTAATTGTTTTTTAACTTTACCAAACACCTGAAAAAGCTAAAAAAAAAAAAAGAGATTACAAGCTCTTAGTGTTTGGTATATGTGTATTGGAGCTCGATTACATCCGGATGTGCCTTGCAGGACCTATTCTGGGCAGCGCTCCCAATTATTTTATTTTTTTCATATCCAGACTCGAACTCGGGACCTCTTATTAAGAGGGACAGTGCCTGATCATTATTAATTAAGATATGTAAAAAGTCAAAAAAATGGGTAAAAAAGGGCAGCCCGGTGCACTAAAGCTCCCGCTATGCGCGGGGTCCGGAGAAGGGCAGGACCACAAGGGTCTATTATACGCAGCCTCACCTTACATTTCTGCAAAGGGCTGTTTCCACGGCTTGAACCCGTGACCTCCTGGTCACATGGCAGCAACTTTACCAGTTACTCCAAGGCTCCCCTTCAGTCAAAAAAATGGGTGTATTTTATATTTTATATTTTATATTTTATAAATTAGTTAGTCTTTTGTTGCCTCCAAGAGTTGCAATTTGTTTGAATCTGAGTGATGGGGAAGAAGCTAAGGTTCGTCTTCATATGGCCAAGTAGCTTTCATCCTTTTAACTTTGATACTAACATTTTCTATATTCATTCCTTAATTTTTTAATTTTTTTTTTTTTTTTTTTGGGGGGGAGGGAGAGGAGTTCGTATCTCTTTTTTGGTGCAGTGGGAAAAACAAACTAAAATAAAAATCATAAAATCGTTCACAAGCAACACAATTTAGGTGTGTTCGGAGAAAAAATTTCATGTCCTTAAAAACATTACTCTAGAGAATATATGAGCCAAAATGTGGATATTGTGAGTTGTGACTAACTACAACACTCTAAAATTTTGGTCATTTTAGAGAAATATTACTACAATTATGGTCTATAAGAGGATGATGTGGCATTTGTGATGCATTAAATAACTCTAATAAGATTTTTACTTTGTCATTCTCATTTTAAGTTACTCTCTAGAAGAAAAGGATTCCAAAATTAGATATTTAAGAATTTGAAGGATGAAAGGCAACTTTCCACACACTGATACCATTTCCTCCAGCCTCCATTTGGCAAAAGACAATGTGTTAGAATTAAGGAATCCAAAACGTATTTCACATTTCTGTCAAAACAAAATCATTAAAAAAAACACCAAGAAATGTAGAGATCTAAACATACACAAACACCTAGCTAACATAGTATATTATTCAGCAATGCAGTACAACATATCATCAAGATTCAGGTAAAAGCCTATAATCACATTGTTCCTCTTCTGCCTCATGAGGTAACCTACTGCTCCCATCATTGCGAGGTTCGTATAACCGGCAAACAACCAGAAAATATAAGAAGTTGAGCAAACTCAAAAAAGTAAGTAGCCAGAAATAGTAATCCAGGTGACCCCTATTTATGTTGCTTGAAAGCCAGCTCGTTTTACCTCCGGTTGATGAAAGCCAATCCACACCACTCACCAGAATACTTACAACCAAATTCGACACAGCAGATCCAATAGTGGGCATAGCTGACGCGATGGTGGACATGCTTTTGGGTAATAGAGCGTAGAAGAACTCAATCTGTCCAACTGCATGGGCAGCCTCAGCCACTCCAAGCAGTGCATACTGTGGCACGAGCCACATAGCAGACATGTTCACTAAAGCACTTGGGTCGTCCTCATGCCCTTCCTCTATTGCCCTTTGTCGTCTTATGCTTTCTGTTATTGCTGACAATGCCATAGACAAACAGGAGACTATTAAGCCAATCCCCATTCGGATGACAGGACTTAGCCCTCTTTGCCGTCCAGTATATTTTGATAACAAAGGGACCAAAACACGGTCGTAGAAAGTAATCCAAATTGTTAAAGCAATAATCATGAACACACTGAATGATGCTGCTGGTATTTCAAAGTGAGGGAAGATATGTCTATCCATGGTCTTTGTTTGAAGTACGGATGAGAATTGATTCATGGCCACAAAGATCATAAAACCGGTGGACCACATAGGAAGTACTCTAATAAGAGCCTTCAGTGATTCAACTTGTTCCAAACTACAGAGATTCCATGGGTTTGAAGCTGATCCATCAGGATTCAAATCTGTTTGAGGATCTTGAATCATGCAAGCTCTATTTAAACACCTATAACATACAATAAAATCATATGCCAGTGAACTGCAATATCATATAACAGTGAAAAAAGTGAAAAGAGTAATGACAAGAAATTATAGATACAGTTCTGTGATTAACATTATTCGAGTTAGTTATAAATTATGAACTAATGAACTAGCCCTTTTATTTTATAATAAAGTCTCCAACTCATATTTGATTATTTCAGACAAAGTGAATAGCATTCGATGAATATTGACAATGGAACTTCCATCGCAGAGAAGATGGAGGCATTGACCTGAAGTCATTTGATGGCGTCAAGATCTCTGATTCAAGTGGCCAATGATAGTAGTCATCACAATCAGTCAATGGAAGACTGGTATTTCTTTTCCTAAAAGCTACTGCAACTGCTTGAAGCAATCCTATGAGCAAGCTTTCTTTAGCTTTCACTTTGATGTAAAGAGGAGAGCCGATTAGGAACATTGAGACAGACAAAAACATGAGGATAACAGGGATACCAAAGCCAACTTGCCAACCATAACGATCTTGAATATAAACGATAATGGTAACTGCAAGAATAGTTGAAATCCCTGTGCTAGCATAGTACCAGTTGAAATAGCTATCAATAAGACTCTGGTTCTCCGGGTTCTCTTTTTTTTCCAATTGATCGGCACCAAATATTATAGAACAAGGTCTAACAAAACCAGTTCCAATGGACATAAACCCAAAAGATGAAAATAGAACAGCAAGGTGGACTGCTGCTGTTCCATTACAAACATGTTGGAACTGAGAGCAGGGTAAAGATTTGAGTTGTGGAATCATGGCTGTGAGCCATAGAATAATCATTCCCTGTCGAAGAAGAATGTTAAACTTTGTAGCCATACAAGTCCAATCGTAGAAGGGACCAAGATATGCTATTTATTAGTCAAGCACAAAGATAATTGAACTTGCGAGAATTCAAGCGGCAACAACAACATACCCAGTGTAATCCCACATAATCTAGAAACCAACAGTTAGAAGAAGTTAAAAAAAAAAAAAAACAGAAACAAACACCTTGATCGATATTCAGATAACATAAGCTGCTCATGCATCTGTTGCATTGATTGTGTTAATGTTAATAAGATCATTTCTCAAGCTACTAGTAGACGGATTAACTAATACCTTCTGTTTTATTAATTATCCTTCTACAACAAATTACTCATTGCCTCATCCTATAGCTAAAAGATCGATGTCATTTTCACTTCAGTCTAATTCGTTTGGCCGAGGCTCTCTTGGACTAACTTTGCAGCTCGAATGATCTGCTAAACCAGTACTCCTGTTAAGTAGCACCATAATACCAATCGCAGTATATGTTAAAGGTAAAGCTTCTGACTCTGATGAGTATAATGAAAAACAAAATCAATCTGCAACGTCTCCTCCAATGGAGCAGAACAAAGTTGGCACACCCACCATGCTACTGAGGAATATAGTCTTTAATTCTTGTAACTTGGTCTTTTTATAACCGAGAAATTCCCCAAGGCAAATGGCTCACGGTTCGAATCTTGGGGAATAAGGGCCCGCCCCTCTACCCGTCTCCACTTAAATACCAGATGTTTTTCGTCTGCGGACAGATTTGAACCCGTGATGTGCTCCTAACAATAAACTTCACTACTTCTCTTTTAAAGAAAAAACATGAGAGTGCTCCAAATATAACATAAACGAAGTGATGAGGGCTGTGGATGTAGAGTAGAGACTACAACAAGGAGAGTTACATTCGTTACACGAGACAAATGGAAATTTCCACCACTTGGAAGTAAACTGCTTGTCTCATTATTTTTATCATTATCTTGGCAAGTTCCTGTTCATTATTTACACAACAAACTGGACATTCCAAGTAACTTCGACTATCTTAGAAGTTTCATGCTCTAAAATCAACATTCATCATTCTGAACTATGTCAAGAAGACCAACCAAGAAGATATTCATTTGAAAAAAATAGTAAGCTCTTAGACTGACATCTAAGTGGATTGGTTACTACTTGCAACAAACTCCTGACAGTCTGCACCTTAGCAGCTCTTAGACTGGCATCTAAGTGGAGAAAGCATTTTTGGACTTTCTCACTTGTGCATAATTTGATTTTGCACAACATAACAACAACAACATACCCAGTGTGCAATCCCACAAGTGGGGTCTGAGGAGGGTAGAGCGTACGCAAACCTTACTCCTACCTCGTAGAAATAGAGAGGTTGTTTCCGATAGACCCTCAGCTTAACATAAAGCATCTCCAAGCAATTTGAAAAAGGGAATACAGAAATGAGAGCAGTAACAACAACGGCATAATGTGAACGGGGAGCAGTACACCACATATAGAGGAAAGAACAGTAATGACAACAAAATAATGCGATAACCGAATACTTATATTCAAGAGGCTACCTCTTATGACAAACTGTCAACATTTGACATTCACAAAAAGGACTCACTCTAAGACATTAATCCATCTCTTTCACCTATAAGATACTAAGTCATTAACCCTGCCACTACAGATGAACACCATGGGTGTAGCCTATAAGTGGGGAAAATCCAAAGGAGACCAAGGTTCAAATCCTAGCACAAACAAAAAGTTGATTATTTCCATCAAGCTAAGTCTCGGTGGAAAGAGTTATCCAATACTTGTACTAGCAGAAGGTTGCAGGTACCTAGTGAAATAGTTATGCATAGTAAAAATAGGAAAAAAGAAACATTTGCAGTGACATGACATCAAAACACCCAATATCTATAAGAGTTGATTCCCTGTTTGCGAAACTCAAACCAACTAGACTCTTAGGGTGTGTTTGGTATGAAGGAAAACATTTTCCTATTTTCTCGTAGGAAAATGACTTTTCTAATGAAAGTAGGGAAAGCAAGTCATATTGTCTCCTCCCCACCCTCACAATCACCCAACCCTCACACCCCTCCACCCCACCTCCACCACCACCCCACCCACCACATCTTTTTCAAAAAAAAAGATTTATAATTTTTTTAAAATTTATTTTTCTAACCCACCCCACCTCCCCGCCCCCACCCACCACACCTCCCCGCCCCCACCCACCTCAATGTTTTTACAAAAAAAGATTAAATTTTTTCTTGTACCCCTCAACCCCCCCACCCCACACTCCCCACACCCCACCCCACCCCAAATTTTTATTTTTATTTTAAAATCTTTTTTTCTATCCCACCTCCAGCCCACCCTGCACCATCAACCCCCACCTTCACCATCCTCATACTTTTGTTCTAGATATGTACAAATTGCTTTTAGGATATATATTTTACGTGCATACCAAACACAAGAAAATAGATAAGAAACCACTTGTTTTCTTGGAAATCCCTCCATACCATACACACCCTCAATAACTAAAGCAAAAGAAAAATATCTTGTTGAAATAGCACAACTCACAATAAGAGTGAAGATGGATCCAAATGCAACACCCTTGAACCGACCCAAGTAAGAATCAGAAACAATAGCCCCTACAATGGTCAGCCCATTTGAAAATGCATTCCATATTCCAAGAATGCTAGCTCCTGTGGCAGCACTCATTTGATAATATGTTATCAAATAGATTATCATGTTTGGTTGTAAACCATAACTTGCCATCCTCTCAAATGATTCATTCACTGGAAAAAAAAATGAAATAATTAGTAGTTAATTAATGCATGCAAACAATTTAAACATGTTTAAACAAAATTATAAGTATACCAATAATGAAAGGCATGGTTCTAAGACCACCCTTTCTTGGTTTCTCTTGTTCTTTATTTTCTCTGTCCATCTTTGCTACCTGTGTGTGTATTCCTCTTCATAGAAAGAAACAAATCAATTGAGCATTATAAACAAATTTAAAGAAAAGGAAACCAAAAACTAGAAGACAAGTACCACCCTTTCTTGGCTTCTCTTAATACTTTTATTTCACTGACACTCTGTTTTCCTCTTCGGTTCACTCTTGCCTTTGAGTATTAATCCCCATATGGCCACGTGACCTACTGCTCCCTTCTTAAGAAAAATATTAATTAAAAATTAATTTGACTAAATTATCCTCATTTATTACTACTCTCGATTTAATATTTCTATCTTTTTCATTATATTAGTATCTCTTCATATTTATGACTAAGTGTAAAGATGAAAACAACTTTAGATTTTCTAACGACAAGTATTATAGAACATCTATTTTTAGTAAGGATGACAAGTATTTAGGAACGGAGGGAATACTCTCTTACACTTTATTTGGATGATTGTTACCCGTGGTATTGTATTGTATGGTTACTATCAGTACCATATTTGTTTTGATCGTTACTTAAAACATATTGTATGGTATGGAATGATTTGATTTCTTATTTATGACTAAGTGTAAAGATGAAAACAACTTTAGATTTTCTAACGACAAGTATTATAGAACATCTATTTTTAGTAAGGATGACAAGTATTTAGGAACGGAGGGAATACTCTCTTACACTTTATTTGGATGATTGTTACCCGTGGTATTGTATTGTATGGTTACTATCAGTACCATATTTGTTTTGATCGTTACTTAAAACATATTGTATGGTATGGAATGATTTGATTTCTTGGTTAAGTAACCATGAAAAACTCCATTTTATGTAATCACCAATTTTGTAGGATCGCATCGTTACCATTTTTTTTTCTCACTTTACCTTTACTTATTATTTAATAATATTATTTTATCATTTATTCTACCTTTTTATAGTAACCCTACCTAGTATCTTCTTTTTTTTAGGTTTATCCTTCAAATTATTAATGTGTGAGATAATAACGACGGAAAACGATAAAATCTATCTAAATATTGTATTCATTAAAATAATATAAAACGATACAATACCATACAACACAATATAATAAAATACGATCTACGATCTGTATCACTACCGTATATGAAACTCCCAAATTGACTTCTGGAAAATATGATTGTGAAAGGTGATCCATGGTCCGTGGATAGAATGTATGGCTCGTACATTATTTCTGCGGACTATGATAATGGCGTTTGACAATATATAATGATGATAATTATTAATAATAATTGGTCATTATTGTGATAATGATTGTAAGTGGTGGCTAGAGGTGGTTGTTGAAAAAAGTACTATAATATTGATACCAGAATGGAATTAAAAATAGTAAGTGAATTATCACAAACACTGCGTCGTGTCAAATCACTGCCTTGAAAGTGATTTCGGCCTGATTCTAGTGCAAATCATTAAGGCCGGTCACTCCCCAAGGTTCTACAGCTCTTCCAAACACGTGCACTCATGGCTGAAAGTTTGGAGTTATACAAATATAATTGCCCAGAAATTCACAATAGAAAGAATGGTTATTTGAGATGATGAAAGAATTGGCGAAAGAGAGAGTTGATGAAAGAGAGTATTTTTTTCTGTATGTTTAGTTCACAAATGATCTTCTTAAATAGGTATATTATTTACATTTTCATCTATAAGAAGAATGAAAGAAGACAAATAGAGTTAACATACGTAATATTACATTACTCTTGAATTAATGACAAAATTATCATAAAGATAAGTAACTTTAAATCTTTTGAAAAATCTAATATTTTTTCATTAACGAAGTTACAAGTAAGAAACCATTATCTGAATGAATATGAATCATTTATGAAGAAGTAATTTAATTCTCCACTCCACCTATACTCACGAAAAGATACACAGATTAATTGTCGAGAGTTATAAGATGTTATTTACTTTTTGCATTAAAGGAATAATACAAACAATGGTGACAATTAATTGTAGTGATTATTGATGGTTGCAGCTGGATGGTGATTGTGTTAAAAATTGATTCAATATGTAATTAGTGGTTCCTATTTAGTTGGCAGGTTCACACATTTGTTAAGAGTCCTAGTTCAGTCAAAGCATATCTTTTGTTAGTTTCTAAAATTTAGCTTAATGGATAAGGTTGTGGTTAAGTTAGTGGGTCATATTTCTCTTAGGTGGTTTAGTTTTAATTTCTATTTAAAGTGTCCTATGTACTTATTTTATGGAATAGAACTAGAAACGTGAAAGTTCTCTGTAATTCTCCTTTTCTTCTTCTTATACGTTGTTTTCTTCTTTCTTCATTCCCCAACAAAATTGGTATCAAAGCAGAGAGAGAGCGAAACACAAAAGAAAACCCAGTAGTATTTTCTAAATTCTTCTCTTTGTCCAGGTTCGATCACACTGGAAGCAAATCAATATCAAGAAGAAAGTGAAAAATTGAGAGCAAAGAATGGCTACCAATGAAGAATCTACCACATCTCAACAATTGATTTTCATTTTTAATAGGGATAAATATTAATTTTGGAGAATAAAAATGAAGACTTTGTCCAAGTCTCAAGAATTATG
This sequence comes from Jaltomata sinuosa, assembly GCA_003996215.1. NCBI lineage: Eukaryota > Viridiplantae > Streptophyta > Magnoliopsida > Solanales > Solanaceae > Jaltomata > Jaltomata sinuosa. The sequence goes on along the minus strand of QJPP01001306.1, from coordinate 101,379 downwards.
AAATTTGGTGGAGAATGGCTACGCTGAGGAAGGTGAAGCACATAAATTGTGGGAGAACAAAAAGAAGGATTCGAAGGTTCTGTTCTACATTCAACAAGCGAATCACGACTCAATTTTCTCCAAAATTGTTGCTGCAGAGACCTCGAAAAAAGCATGGAAGATTCTGAAAAAAGAATTCCACGGCTCAACAAAAATAATGACTATCAAACTCCAGTCACTCCGACGTGATTTTAAAAATTCATCCATGAAAAATAGTGAATCTGTGCAAGACTACTTATCTAGGGTGAGTACAATTATTAATCATATGAAGGCATATGGTGACAAAATTATGGAACCTTACTTATTTCTTTTTTTGAGGATCGACGAATAAAATGATATTTCTGTTCCAATTTTTGCCTCTTCTTCTCCCGCCATCATCAACTGCACTATTACTATCAATAGATAGCTTTTCAAACCGCCTACACAGGGCGTATGTTGACGGCTTCAGCCAATTCGATTCATTCTATTCCCAAGAATCCTAACCGAAGCAAATTAGCCCCGGTTCTCTCTTTAGTGTTCGCGTATCAAGCGCGCATTGACCAGTTTAGTTTCTGAGATTGGTATGCTCTAAATTAGTAAAAGAAACCCTCAGGTCTTGTTTTGTCTCCGTGTGGAAGGAAAGGTGCGGAGCGAAGGCGAACACAATAAAAAGCGGTTCATGGCCAAAAAAAGGGGATAGAGAGCGCGGAACGGGCTTTCCAAGCATAAAACAATCCCTACCTATACAATCCATGGCAACAGACAGAAGGCAGTTTTCTCGTTGTTCTTAACCCCAGGCACATTTCCGTTCCCAATAATCTCCATGAAAAGGGTTCAAAGATCCCCTCCCCAAAGTATGATTTAAAGAAAGTCTTTCGGGTTCCTTCTTCAATAACCAGAGGTCGGAGAAGGAAGAGATAAGAGGGCCCTATGGAGATGAAACTGTTGTTTCTAAAGTTTTGAGAAATCTTGCCAAAAGGTTTGATCATGTCGTCACTGCCATTGAGGAGTCCTATGATTTATCTAATTATGATTTTGATGAATTGATGATTTCATTACAAGTTCATGAGGATAGACTGAATACCTCTTAAGAAAAGGGTGAAAAGAAGGAGTTTCAAATGAAGGGGGAGTCTTCTTTTAAAGGCAGATCAAAAGATATTAGAGAGGACGTGGAGGCAGAGGTGATTTTCGTGATCGAGGTCGTGGCAGAGAAGGAGTTCAATTTGGTGGTGAGCACTGTCAGTTCAAGAGCAATATCAGTGTCACTATTGCAAAAAAAATGAGGCATAAGAAAGTTGATTGCTGGACTAAACAAAAGGATGAACAAAAGCAGGTCAATTTTGCAGAGAAAGAACAAGAGGAGAGTAATTTGTTCATGGCTCGCTCCTCAGTTGATGCGAGTTCGGATGATGTCTGGATCATTGATAGTGGTTGTTCCAATCACATGTCTGGCAGAAGGTCGTTGTTCAAAGAACTTGATGAATCGGAGAAGTCACAAGTTCGGCTTGGAAACGATAAGGCAATGAAAGTCGAAGGGAAAGGTATAATCGCTCTAAAAACTTCTCATGGTAATGTAAGACTTCTTCACGATGTGCAGTATGTTCCTTGTCTGGCCCATAACTTATTGAGTGTTGGGAAATTGATGACTTATGAATACTTTATTCTGTTTAATGATAATTCTTGTAGCATTCAAAATAAAAAAAAGAAAACAAACTTATTGACATTTAAATGACTCAAAAAAGAACACAAACTTATTGACTCTATGTGGATGACATGATTTATATGGGATCATGTGAAACTTTGGTTACTGAATTTAAATCTTGCATGATGAAGGAGTTTGAAATATCAGATTTAGGTATTTTGCAATACTTTCTTGGTCTTCAAGTGAAACAGGTAGAAGATGGGATTTTTGTTTCTCAAAGAAAGTATGCAAAAGACCTCCTGGTCAAGTTTGGTATGCATAACTGTAAATTGGCTGCCACACCCATGAATGCAAATGAAAAAATTCAGCTTGAAAATAGCACAAATTTTGCCGATCCCAGTCATTACAAAAGCTTGATTGGAGGTTTGAATTACCTAACACACACTCATCCTGATATTATGTTTTTTGTTAGTGTGCTGTCTAGGTATATGCATAGTCCTACCAAGCAATATCTTGGTGCTGCCAAAAGAGTTTTGCGGTATGTTGCTGGGACTGTTGACTTCAGAATTTGGTATTCAAAAGATGTAGATTTCAGCTTGATAGGGTACAGTGACAGTGATTGGGCAGGAAGTATAGATAACGGAAAGAGTACTTTTGGAAATATTTTCAATTTAGGATCTGGAGCGGTTTCTTGGAGTTTAAAGAAGCAGGATGTGGTTGCATTATCATCATCAGAAGCAAAATATGTTGTTGTAACTTCAGCAGCGTGTCGGGCCGTATCGTTACGAAGATTGTTAGTTGATGTTTTCTATCGGCAAGAGGGTGCAATAAAAATATTCTGTGATAACAAGGCAACAATTGCAATGATAAAAAATTCGGCTTTCACAGTAGAACAAAGCACATCGACATCCGTTATCATTTCATTCGTGACCTCACAACAAAAGGTGATATAGAGCTGAAGTTATGCGGTACAAGGGATCAAATTGCAGATGTCCTCACCAAGGCACTCCCACAAGCTAAGCATGATTATTTCCGGCAGAAACTTGGAGTATGTAATTTTGAATTAAGGGGGAGTGTTGAAAATTGATTCAACATGTAATTAGTGATTCATATTCAGTTGACAGAGTTCACACGTTTGTTAGGAGTCCTAGTTGAGTCAAAGCATATCTTTTGTTAGTTGCTAATATTTAGCTTAGTGGATAAGGTTGTAGTTAAGTTAGTGAGTCATGTTTCTCTTAGGTGGTTTAGTTTTAATTCCTACTTAAACTGTCCTATGTACTTGTTTTTACGGAACATAACTAGAAACGTGAAAGTTCTCTGCAATTCTCCTTTTCTTCTTCTTATACGTTATTTTCTTCTTTCTTCATTTCCCAACAGATTGTGAGTCGTGGTATAGTTGATAATGGTGGATGATGACGATAGCAGTGATTTGATGAAATTGGTAAACGGTCATCTTTATAAATTCCTTTGAATAGACATTTTAATGATCTTAAGACTTTGTTACAGATCTATTACGACTCATTGGTTGTGGCATAAAAAAATAAATGCACGTAATGATTAAGATCTGAATGATTATAATTTAAATGTGAAACGAAAAAGGGTCAAAAATACCCTTGAACTATTCAAAATGGAGCAAATGTACCCTCCATTTTATTTTTGGCTCAAAACTACCCCTGTTGTTAACTTTTTGGACCATAAATACTCTTCAACTTAACACCTCCTTTAACCGCTTGACGTGGCATCTAATGTGTTAAAAAAACACATGACTTGACACGTAAGCGTCCAACGTGAAATAAAAAGCCAAATGACTTTCACCTAAGCTACCCTGCCCATTAACCCTTTAGTTCCCCCACCAAAAAGACCCGACCCGTTTGAAAATTGATTTTCCTGCCAAGAAACCCTCATTTCACAATCACACTTATCCATCAAAGTTGCTGACATATCTGGGCTAAAACATTTTGTGAGCTTACTAAAAGATAGCTGAACTTGGAGTATTTTCTAGGTAATTAACAAACTTTTCCCTTGGAGATCAGTAGCATTGGTTAAAAAAGAAGAGGAATCCTCTTGGCTGATTCTCCATTGGTGTTTTAGGGTCTCACCCGAGTCATCACCACACTTGGCCATTAAGGAACTGGTACCCGGGGACTCTGGTGGTCAGACGTGATTTTGTGATGGAGAAGATTCAATATTTTCGAAACCCTAACTGCAACGAACGAGATGCATCAAATCTCCCAAAGTCGACTTTTTAGAAGTGTGATTGTGAAATGAGGGTTTCTTGGCAGGAAAAGTAATTTTCGAATGGGTCGGGTCTTTTTGGTGGGGGAACAAAAGGGTTAATGGGCAGGGTAGCTTAGGTAGCAGCCATTTGGCTTTTTATTCCACGTAGGACGCTTACGTGTCAAGTCATGTGGCTTTTTTTAAACACATCAGATGTCACGTCAGGCGGTTAAAGGAGGTGTTAAGTTGGAGGGTATTTATGATCCAAAAAGTTAACAGCAGAGGTAGTTTTGAGCCAAAAATAAAACGGAGGGTATATTTGCTCCATTTCAAATAGTTCAAGGGTATTTTTGGCCCTTTTCCAAATGTGAAAAAACAAATGGACTTAATAATAGATCTGAATAATTAATATTAAGACCTTCATTAAGTGCAAACAAACAAGACCTAACTAAACTTGTGTCAACAAAACGAAGTTACATGTGAGGAAAGAGCAAGAATCCATCTGCTTGCTGGGAAAATTAAACATGTCAGAGGAAATCACCATGCCAAAATAATACATGCATGCTTATGGATTGTGGTTTTTACAGAACTTGTGATGCATAAATTACTTCAATAAGATGATTTTAACTTTGCCATTCTCATCCAAAAGAGAATGTGTTAGAACTAAGGGATCCAAAATGCATGTTCACTTTTTTGTATGAGGAAAGTCATAAAGATACTTCAAAGAATGTAGAGGTCTAAACTTCTAAACATATAAAAACACTTTATTGGCTAACTTAATTAGTAGTTGCATCATTCAACAAAAGTACATCATATCATCAAGATTCAGGTAAAAGCCTATAATCACATTGCTTCTCTTCTGCCACATGAGATAACCTACTGCTCCCATCATTGCCAGGTTCATATAACCGGCAGACCACCAGAAAATATAAGAAGTTGAGCAAACTCAAAAAAGTAAGTAGCCAGAAATAATAATCCAGGTGACCCCTATTTATGTTGCTCGAAAGCCAGCTCGTTTTACCTCCGGTTGATGAAAGCCAATCCACACCACTCACCAGAGTACTTCCAACCAAACTCGACACAGCAGTCCCAATAGTGTATATAGCTGACGCGATGCTGGACATGCTTTTGGGTATTAGAGAGTAGAAGAACTCAATCTGTCCAACTGCATGTGCAGCCTCAGCCACTCCTAGTAGTGCATATTGTGGCACGAACCACATAGCAGACATGTTCACTAAAGCACTTGGGTCGTTCTCATGCCCTTCCTCTATTGCCCTTTGTCGTCTTATGCTTTCTGTTATTGCTGACAATGCCATAGACAAACAGGAGACTATTAAGCCAATCCCCATTCGGATGACAGGACTTAGCCCTCTTTGCCGTCCAGTATATTTTGATAACAAAGGGACCAAAACACGGTCGTAGAAAGTAATCCAAATTGTTAAAGCAATAATCATGAACACACTGAATGATGCTGCTGGTATTCCAAAGTGAGGGAAGACATGTCTATCCATTGTCTTTGTTTGAAGTAAGGAAAATGAGAATTGATTCATGGCCACAAAGATCATAAAACCGGTGGACCACATAGGAAGTACTCTAATAAGAGCCTTCAGTGATTCAACTTGTTCCAAACTACAGAGATTCCATGGATTTGAAGCTGATCCATCAGGATTCAAATCTCTTTGAGGATCTTGAATCATGCAAGCTCTATTTAAGCACCTATAATGTACAGTAAAATCTTATGCCAATGAATTGCAATATCATATAGCACAGAAAAAAGGTGAAAAGAAATTATAGATACAGTTCTGTGATTAACATATCATAAAGTCTTCAACTCATATTTGATTGTTTCACACAAAGTGCATAGCATTCGAGGAATATTGACAATGGAAGTGCCATTGGTGAAAAGATGGAGGCACTTACCTGAAGTCATTTGATGGCGTCAAGATCTCTGATTCAAGTGGCCAATGATAGTAATTATCACAACCAGTCAATGGAAGACTGGTATTTCTTTTCCTAAAAGCTACTACAACAGCTTGAAGCAATCCTATGAGCAAGCTTTCTTTAGCTTTCACATTGATATAAAGAGGAGAGCCGATTAGGAACATTGAGACAGACAAAAACATGAGGATAACAGGGACACCAAAGCCAACTTGCCAACCATAACGATCTTGAATATAAACGATAATGGTAACTGCAAGAATAGTTGAAATCCCTATGCTAGCATAGTACCAGTTGAAATAGCTATCAACGAGCCTCTGGTTCTCGGGGTTCCCTTTTTTTTCCAATTGATCGGCACCAAATATTATAGAACAAGGTCTAACAAAACCAGCTCCAATAGACATAAACCCAAAAGATGAAAATAGAACAGCAAGTTGGACTGCTGTTGTTCCATTACAAACATGTTGGAACTGAGAGCAGGGTAAAGCCTTGAGTTGTGGAATCATGGCTGTGAGCCATAGAATGATCATCCCCTGTCGAAGTAGAATGTTAAACTTCGTAGCCATACAAGTCCAATACGAGAAGGGACCAAAGATATGCTATTTATTAGTCAAGCACAAAGATAATTGAATTTATGAGAATTCAAGCAGAAAGCCAAGGATACAATGCACTAGAATGATGAAGAGATGAACTTAGAAACAAATCACATTATCTTGAATGCTAACTGAAAGATAAAACCAATGCAGATTCAGGTTAACAAAGAGAAGAAACCAGACTGAGATATCTGTTTCCTCCACAATGATAAACTAGCCGCTAGATGGATGGAGCAAAGTATTGACGAATAAATTAAAGGAAAAAAATTGTTGACCAAGTAAGAAACCTACAATCAGATACTATGGTACTGAAAAGTCTTTTTATTCTAATCAGTATAAGCAGGAAATGACAGAAATATTTATTTGGCCGAGGCTCTCTTGGACTAACTTTGTAGCTCTAATGATCTGCTAAACATGAGGTGTTTTCTTCCCATCAACTTAAGTCTTGGTGAGAAGAGTTTCTCAAGTTACTTGTACTTGTCAAGGTAAACGCAATTTGATTCCCTGTTTGAGAAACTCTAACCGACTAGATAAATAACAAAACCAAACAATGAAATCCAGATTGACTCTAGCTGATGAAACAATTAGTATTGCAAACGAAAGTTATCTTGTTGAAATTGTGAAATGGCACAACTCACAATAAGAGTGGAGATGGGATCCGAAGGCAACAGCCTTGAACCAGTACTTCAAAGTAGCACAATAATACCAACTGCAGTATACTGTAAAGTCTGATGAGCTAGCATAGAGAAAAACCAAATCAATCTATAAGGTCTTCTTCAAATGGTATGATGGGATTACTAGCATAACAAAGTTGACACACCCAACCATGCTACTTAGAAACAGAATCATTAATAAGAGAAGAGAAGGACTCACTCTAAACAGAATCCGTCTCTTTCACCTAAGTAGGTGAAAAGATTCGCTTACAATAACATGCTAACCACAGGTTAATTTCACGTGTGGTCACTAAGTTCCACACCCATTATACCCGTAAATTCATCCAACTATTTTTTTCACATTAAAGTAATCCAACTTTTGTCACTCTTAACATTAAGTCAAAAAACTATTTTTTGTCAATTAAAGTATGAATTGCTCAGAAACTACTCCAAAAGAGTTGCTTCTATTAAAGTGGGTGAAAGTCCCACATTGGTTGGAAAATGGATTGGCGGTCTGCTTTTATGGACTTGGGCAATCCTTTCTTCATGAGCTAGCTTTTGGGATTGAGTTAGGCTCAAGTGACATATCTTTACATGGTATCAAAGCCAGGTCCATCCCGTTTGGGCTCCCGGTCCATGCTCCAGTTGGGCCATGGGCGTGAAGGAGAGTGTTAGAATGGATGAAAGTGTCACATTGGTTGGAGAATGGACTGGCGATCTGCTTATATGGACTTGGGCAATCCTTCCCTCATGAGCTAACTTTTTGGGTTAGTTAGGCCCAAGTGCTATATCTTTACAGCTTCCTTGTTGGACAAATAGTACAAACCAATTAGAATAACTGAAGCAAGCAATGAAATCCAGATTGACTCCAAAACAATTAGCAGCACTATTTCAAACCAAAAAAAAAAAAAAGCAGTCTTGAAATGACAAAATGGCAAGCAATTGGGGATGCAACTCACAATAAGGGAGGAAATGGATCCAACAGCAACAGCCCTGAACCGACCCAAGTAAGAATCAGAAATAATTGCCCCTACAATGGCCAGCCCACTTGAAAGTGCAGTCCATATTCCAAGAATGCTAGTTCCAGTAGCAGCACTCATGTGATAATATGTCATCAAGTAGATTATCATATTTGTTTGTAAACCATAACTTGCCATCCTCTCAAATGATTCATTCACTGTAAGAACAAAAGAAAATTGAAATAATTACTACTTAATTAATGCATGCAAACAATTTAAAGAAAATAAAAGAGAGAAAAAAAAAGAGAAAGAGAAGTAGTACCAATGATGAAAGGCATAGTTCTAAGACCACCCTTTCTTGGATTCTCTTCAACTTGTGTTTCTGTGTCCATTTTCACTACCACTCTGTGTTTTCCTCTTCAGTTCACTCTTTGCTCTAATATGGTCTAAAAGATACAGGGGTAGGTGGCATTAAGCCTGGGACACAGTGTAAATTTTATTCTAGTTTAATTTTGTGATATCCTACTTTATCCCAAGATTAAAGATTAAGAATAATAATAATATATTCAGTGAAATTCAACAAGTAAAATTTGAAAAAAGTAGAATATACATGGAACTTATTACTATTCTGTTTGTGGAGATAAGTAATGGAGATGCAGCCTATGTTTAGAATTACTTAGAATTATAATACATACTCTCTTTGATCCGTTTCATTTTACTTGATTTCTATTAATAATAAATGGTATCTCCATGGATAGAGATAAAGATAGGGATTTATCTAGATTTTAATTCACTATTTTCATATTTTTTCTGATCAATTGCCTTTTCTTGACGACGAGAATTGAATTGATGATAAAGTAGAATTATGTGTCGCTAACAGTGATTGGATTGAGGAAGTAAACTCCTTCTCGTTATATCGAAATAGAGATTTGATTTAAACGACCAGATACAACATCACATTTGACACCTAAGAAAGGTACAACCCAACTATGAGGTACATCAACAGATGTTACAATAAAACGTATATGGCTCTTTAATGGTAGAACCACTCTATTGTCGACTTCTAATAAACGTGATTGGCCCAATTCTAGATCATCTTCTGGATCGAATTCCATTATGTTCAATTTTTTCTTTAGAGGCGTGTTTCATTTTACTCGTTTATTTTCACAAATTAAGAGAATTTTGTTATTTCTTTCTCATACTATCTTTAGCATTAAATAAGTAAATGAAGTAATATAGTAGTAATTAAATTTAAAATTTTAAAATATTATTAATAAAACTAGTTTAATAAAATATATTTAAATAAAAAAATTATTCTCTTTTACACTATATTAATTGCTCCATATTTATGGAACAAAAATAAAAATAAAAAATATAATTTCAAAATAATTTAGTTCACGACCAAATTACACAAAAAGAACTAAAAACAGTAGAGATATTGGATAGTGGCAGAATGGGGGCAGAGCATAGGTTTAAGCTCGGCAAGATAGAATGATTTTAGAAGCTTAGTTGGTACTGTGTCCTTACTTCGTGCAACTCATTTCTTACTAACATCAGGGCGTCATAATCATATCGGAGGCCTAAAGTCAAATTTTAACGAAGGGTCTTAACTTAATAAATGAGTTATTTCTTCTTCTTTTTTATGCTAAAAAAAATTCTATGTAAAATTCTACTTAATTTTTCTTTCTTTTTTTTTCTAAAAAAATATGAGTTGTTTTCTTTAAAAAAATTCAGTAATCTTTTTAGTATATATAACTATTTAGGTATGAAAATATGGGAGTCTCCATAATTATGGGGCCTAAGACAATTGCCTAAGTGGCCTAATAGACGAGACGCCCCTGACTGACATATATACAACTAATTTTAGTAACCGTTTGAACATGCAAATTTATCTCATGATTTAAAATTATGAGATCTAATCAGCATTTAGATATACGATTTCATTTTATAATTCTCAAATCCCATGATTTGAGATTTCAAATCATGATTTCAACTTTTTTTAAAATATAAAATTTGACCCAAAAATTTATATTTCGTAAAAAAAAATCAATTTAAATTTTTTCAAAAAAAAAAGGATCAAGCTCGGCTTGAAAAGATTGTCAATAACTAGTTAATATTGTTGTTGGCTAGTGAATCTTTATAAATTATGTGTATTAAAAGTTTGTAATTGTACTTATTTATAAAAGAAACATATAAATTTATGGTTTATCAATGCAGTGTCTTAAGATATTACAAATAACATCGAAGATCTTTTTACTTGTAATATCCCAACCTTCACTATTATATTATGGGAAAAGGACATGGGGTGACCCTTTTAAAAAATGTTGGTCCATGTTTGGACCATTAAACATTAAATGGCCAGTCGGCCAAACAATTTTCCTATTAGGATCATGTTACAATTTGGGCAATTTTGGCCTTTTATTTAGTACTTTTTTGGCTAAAAATCTATCTTTTTAAATAAAAAAAAAATTAAATAGAATTTTATAAAAATTGTATAATTATTGTATAGAATATATAACTATATAAGATATACGTATAGGAACTACATAAAATGTGTATAAAAACTGTGTAGTTGTATAAAATATGTATCTGCATAAAATATATATTAAAACTATATAGGATGTGTATAAAAACTGTATAGTTGTTGTATAAAATACGTATTTGTATAAGATTTATATAGAAACTGTATAGAATGCGTATAAAAATTATATAATTATTGTATAGAATATGTATTTGAATAATTATTGCAGCTAAAGGTTGTATAGGATGTGTATCGAAACTGTAGAATTATTGTATAGAATATGTATCAGTATAAAATTTGTATAGAAACTGTATCATTGCTGTATAGAATATGTATATGTGTAATATGTGTATAGAAATTGTATTATTATTATATAAAATTGTATCTATCACGATTGCATATGTATAAAAAATGTAACATTATTGTATAAAATGTATATGTTTCTTATATATTTTAATTAGAACTAGCACATTATCATTTGTATATTTAAAAAAAAAATTGTATATGTTCTATAATTATACATTGTAAATATATTGATTATACATTTATTACACACGAACTATACAAAAAAATAGGCATAAAGAATTACAATTTATAGACTTTTTTTCTATTCTAACTATCTCCTTCATATTGAGAAACAATAAAATAAAAAATTATAAAATTATATTTGATTACTAAAAAATATAACAATTGGAAAAAGGTGTGCTAGTGAATGACGGAAAATCAGAAAGAAAATGGTCGTTGTTGGTTCTTATAGTTTTTCTACAGTGAAGAAGAGTGAAGAAGGAGCATTTGACATACAAAAAAAATTAATTAAAGAAAAGAGAGTAGCAATTATAATGCTACAAAATTTATTTAATTGTTAAAAAAGAATAACAATTAAAAGAGTAGATTTTATTTTTTGAAAAAAAGGAGCCCCAAAATAAAATAAAGTCAGAAAAAAAAAAGGAAACACGGGACTCAAAAAAAAAAAGCAAAACAACCAATAGATATACATATTTTCTACTGAGAAAAGCTACAAAATGGGATATTCAATCCCTTGGCCATTTACATGGAATTTGTTTCACCGAGTAGTCATTTTTGTCCATTCCCCTATTATTATTACCTAAGATTAGTGTGATTATTTCTTTAAAACAGATATTTACTCTATTAATATTTCTTTTGAAGATAGTAATTAAATACAGATACAAATACTTTTGTTGATATTTATCTAAAACTCCCAAACACTAATTAGTAATATATAGGTACTTTTCAGAGTTTAAGATAAAATTTTGACACAATGTTATTACCAAGAGTGAAATTACTCTATATAAATTTTACATTACAAAATAATAAATGTGACGACAAAAAGGCTCACATTTACAGGGGCAAATTTAGCTATAAAAAATAAGGCACGGAATTCGTGATCTTTTATAAAATTAGATATTTTATATATATATTTTTAAAATCGGAGAAGGGCCTAAATTATCCTTTAAGTATTGAAAATGTTACAAATATATTCGTCTTCCATCTTTGGGCTCTAAAATGCCCTTTTCATCCACCTTTGGACTCTAAAATACCCTTCTCATCCACCTTTGAGCCCTATTTTGTCCCTTCCCTTAACAAAACTCTTTAGGAAAAATGATTAGGATTTTCATTTAATATGTAACAATATTTTATTTGTTGAAATTTTAATTAATCAAAATCTATTAACTTACAAACCCAATTTGGATCCTAGATTTAGCTCCCCTTCATTTTTCATCTCTCCATTCTTTTCAAGTTCTTATTTAAATTAGAGACATATGTCATAGATTTAATTTAATGATTAAGATTTAGTAAAATAAAAATAAGTTTTCATTATGATTAAAATATCCAAAATATAAAACAATTCCACAATTCTAGCCATTAAATTTATTTTTAATTATATTATTATTTATTTTGTCAAATATTCAAATATTTGATTGCTATATTATTTATAAAGGAAAATGACTCAAAACACACCTAAACTATGGTCGAAATTGTTGTTACATACTCTAACTTTGTAGGAGTCCTATGACCTCCCTGGACTATTTTATAGCGTAATATTGAGGGTATTATCACCTTAGTTGGACCATTAAATCACTCAAACTAAAGTAAGTGTTTACACACGTTACCAAAAGGAGGAGTCAATTATCATTAATGTTAATTTATCTTCCATTAACCTTAGGATTTTCCTAAAACTCTCTAACTTTATCTTTAGAATTATTGATCAAATAACACAAATCATTCAAATTTCTTGTGATTTTTGCTTTCAATCTATTATTTTAATGTTGTTGCTTATACGTGTGTTCACTTGCACGTCCAGCTATGTTAATAATACCCTCAATATTACACTATTAAATAGTTCAGGACGGTCATAGGACTCCCACAAAGTTGGAGTGTGTAACAACAATTTCGGTCATAGTTTAGGTGTGTTCTAAACCATTTTCTCTTATTTATAATATAGGGATAAAATTATACTAAATTTTAGTTGTAATTTTTTTTAAAGCGGGAGGACTTCTCTTCCAACATTGAAATTCTTTTTCAACATTCAAAATTAGGCTAAAAATAATTTGAGTGAAAAAAATAGTAGCAAAAAAATTAAAGTAAAAATGATGTAGAACAAAATTTACTCAAGACTCAAGGCAAGTGAGAATATTTTTTTATATTTAGGAAAGATATCTTGTACAACTAAAATTGTGAGATTAAAATAATATTTTGCAAGTAAATTATGTAAGTAATTAATTATTTTAATCATAATTAAGACTTATTTTTAATTTACTAAATCTCAATCATTAAATTAAATCTATGACATATGTCTCTAATCTAAATAAGAACTTGGAAAAAATGGAGAGATAAGAAATGAAGAGGAGCTAAATCTGGGATCCGAATTGAGTTTATGAGTTAATAGGTTTTGATTAATTAAAATTTTAACAAATAAAATGTTGTTACATATTAAATGAAAATCCTAATCATTTTTCCTAAAGAGTTTATTAAGGAAAAAAATAAAATATGGTCCAAAGGTGGATGAGAAGGGTATTTTAGAGCCCAAATGTGGATGAAAATGACATTTTAGAGCCCAAAAATGAAAGAAGGGTATATTTGTACTATTTCTAATACTTGAAACGTAATTTAGGCCCTTCTCCGTTTTAAAAATTAATATAATATTACCTCATGAAATCTAAGCTATAAATATATTAAATGGTGCACTTGATTAAAGATTAAATTATTTACCTTGAGGACTAGGTTCAATTTCTACGGTATACATTTTTTTCTACCACAAAGCTGGATGCAAGTAAAATAAAAGTCATGTAGGAAAAGACACAATACCTCGTTAGGATCGATAAGTTGCGTGTACGTATATAAATTGAATTTTGTTTTATTTTTTATTAATAAAAAACGCTAAATACACAATTCACCAAAACAATTAAAATATTCACACATTGAAAAGGCAGCAACTGAAGAATGTCAAATGCAATAAGTTCAATTGCATTCACACATTCTTACCGGAGTGTAATTAACTTGCAATTGCATGGCCTGGGAAACTGATCATATAGGACCCAGAATTTTAGCAGAAGTCATGAACACGTGGCCAATAATTGCAATATCCACGGCAACAAATGAAATGACCAAAATGCCCTCAGAGCAAGCAAGCATGTTGTCACGACCCAATCCGTCGTGAGTGGCACCCACCCAACCTCCGGATGAGCGAACCAATAGAGTTCAACCCTTGTCTAGACTAACAGTCTAAAACCAATGACAGAAAGTAAACTAGCAATCAAACAATTCAAAAACTAATCATAATCATTATCCTGCGGAAAATCCCTCCTAGAAACTGAAAGTCATTGTACCAACCATCAATACCAAATATCTAGAATACGGGGATGCAACCCCAAAAGATAAAATGAAATAGTTTTAAGTCCGAAATAAATGGACTGAAACTCTAAGAATAACCCAAGCTAGCTCGAAACAAGCAGCTCACCCTTGAAAGTCAGAATCGCCGGTGCTAAAAGCGAGGTCGCGTCTCAGTCGCTGGTAGATTTTCTGTACTCACCAAAGACAAGCAAGTGCAGTATCAGTACACCACCACTGTGTACTGATAGGATCATCAGCCAGTTTTCAAGTAAACAACATATATCACAGTACAACATATTCAAGTAAATATATGGAAAACATGCAACAAGTATACAGGCCCTAGACTACAAGTCTCTACCTACCTTGTACCAGCATGAAATCCATCTCTTACAGTTCTATACCACGAACATGAGCCATTAACTATACCTTTCCGTCTAGTCCGGACCCACCCTGGAATCCCCTCTAGACACATACCAAAAGTAATGCTTCAACTCGTCCTAAACCAAGACCAACACAGCAATTATACAAAGTTCCCGGTCACTCAAGGACCACCAGCAATAGCACCTTTAAATAGACAACCCGGTCCACTCACGAAACCAATATCAAGTGTCACATTCAGTAAAACAACCCAGTCCACACACGGAACCAATATCAACCAATGCAATAATAATCAATGAAACAATGCAAGATGCAATAAAGTAAATCCGTACCAGGCGTGGTACCCGTGCCAACCAAATGTTATACCAGTACCAGGCGTGGTACCCGTGCCAACCATTTGTTAAACACGTACCAGGCGTGGTACCCGAGCCAACCGAATGTCAACAACCACAGTCAATATATGAACACACACAACTTGTAAAACCAACAAGTAAACACCGCTCAATCACAGACTGTAAACAAGAACCTAGACATTCCACGCGACTTCTCTAAGCAATGTAATGCATACAATCACTTAGACATGAGTACAAGAATATACACATTCACAGAAAGTCATAAGCCATCACTTACCTCGAAATGTTCCAAGCTCTATTCGACCCGAGCTTTCCGGTGTTCCAGATTCCTCTCTCGTTCTTGGTCGAAAAACAACACACAGTACATATAATTAACACACAAGGCATGTACATTACCCAGATTATACCAAATCCCCAAACTCCAGGTCATCCATGATCATTCCACCCTTTTCTCGGGCTTTTCCACCGTTAATTCTCCTAGTTCTATCATTTTTTACGGATAAAATAGGGAATTAAACAACCTATGATCATAATAATGTACTTTAATCCATACCCAAGAACACACATGCTTGGAATCCTCTTCCTTCTCCGAATTCCACCATCCCTAGGTTATTCTAACCTTTCCCCAAATTCCCTCCTAGCAATTCTACCGCATAGGAAACGTAATACAAAGATTGGGGAACGAAAACCTTACCTTAGGGAAGAATTTTGACGAAAAAAGAAAGAAAAATGCCTTAGCCCTTCTTCCAAAATGAACTTGTGAAAAACTGAATATTTTGGGAGTTGTTTATGCATTAAAATCTCGTCGGCCCGCTATAGCGGTCCCACTATAGCGGTAGGCTGCCGCTATAGCAGTCTTAAGTAGGTTGACCACCGCTATAGCTGTAATTTCTACTGCTATAGCGATGGCCGCTATCGCGCGTGACCGTGCTCGTCACGAACAGAATGTCTGTAAATCTGCCTGTTTTGGCCATTTCACAACACACTTGTTTCCCCCGACGTCCTGAAATAACCCTTTCACGTCAAACTCAATTCCGGGAGTTCTACTTACCCAAATGCGATTCCGAAAAGTCCTCCGGACTCCTTTATGTCTTGGCTACGTGGAAAACTAGCTCAATCTAAGACACCTAAACCCATCTTTACCCGGATTTTCCTAGAGTCTACCTCGCTCCAAAACTAGTCGAGGCTAGCCTAGCCTAGAATTTTAAACTCCCAAACTCGGAGTTCTCTAACTCTAAAACTTGGCACGATTGGACTATCCGTAACGACGGACCCTGTCATTACAACAGATACGAATTTACCCATCGTTCATCTCCGAACGATCAAACCCAAAATTACAGAGATAAAAGGAAGGAAGTGTAGTACCTGAATCCTCAAACAATTGAGGGTACTTGTCCCGCATGACCTTCTCGGTTTCCCAAGTGGCTTCCTCAACCGACCGATGCGTCCACTGAACCTTCACCATATCAATCACCTTTGTCCTCAACCTCCGAACATCCCGAGCAAGAATCAAAACCAGTTCTTTCTCATAACAAAAATCCTTATCGAAAAGTATCTCATCCCATTTGATGATGTAATCCCCATCCCCATGGTATCGCTTGATCATGGATACATGGAATACCGGATGTTTGCCCGATAAACTAGGTGGCAGTGCTAACTTGTAAGGACTAGCCCCACAATTTCAAGCACTTCAAACGGACCGATGAACCGAGGGCTAAGCTTGCCCTTCTTGCCAAACTTCAGAACCCCTTTCATGGGTGATACCTTTAACAATACCTGCTCACCAACCTAAAAGTCTATGTCCCGGACCTTGCGATCTGCATACTCCTTCTTCCTGCTTTGAGCAGCCAACAACTTGGTATGTATGCCCCTTACCTTTTCCTGCGCTTCCTTCACTAAGTATACGCCCAGAGGCTTCACATCACCTTCCTCAAACCACCCAATCGGTGATCTGCAGTTCCTCCCATACATGGCCTCGAACGGTTCCATATCGATACTAGAGTGGTAGCTATTGTTGTACGAGAATTCACACAACGGTATAAACTGGTCCCAATGTCCCCCGAAGTCCATCACACATGCTCTCAGCATATCCTCCAATACCTGGATCGTACTTTTTGACTGACCATCAGTATGAGGGTGGAAGGTTGTGCTAAAGGTGAGTTGTGTACCCAACTCTTCATGTAACTTGCCCCAAAACTTAGAAGTAAACTGCGTACCCCTGTCTGAAATAATGGACAGTGGTACCCCATGCAGTCTCACAATCTCTTTCACATAGATCTTAGCCAATTGCTGCAAATTGTAATCTACCCTGACCAGAATGAAATGACGGACTTGGTCAGCCTGTCAACAATGACCCAAATTGAGTCATATTTCCCCAATGTCTTAGGAATACCTACCACGAAATCCATGGCTATCCTTTCCCATTTCCACTCTGGAATGGGCATTCTCTGAAGTAGTCCTGCAGGTCTTTGATGTTCATACTTTACCTGGTGGCAGTTCTGACATTTGGACACAAAATCCACTATGTCCCTTTTCATCCCGGGCCACCAGTAATGCTGCCTCAAGTTCCTGTACATTTTGGTCACACCCGGATGAATTGAGTATCGCGAACCATGAGCTTCTGCCAAGATTTTCTGTATCATATCATCCACCCGAGGAACATAAATCCTCTCCCTGAAATACCACACTCCACCAGAGTCTAACATGACGTCTCTGGACTCCCCGGATATTACCTTACCTCGTAACTTACCCAGTTTTGGATTCTGAAACTGTTTTGCCTTTATTTCCTCTATGAAGGTGGCCTTGACCTCAATGCTGGCCAATAACCCACCTTGATTTGAAACACCCAAGTGCATGAACTTTGCCTCCAAAGCCCGAATCTCCTTAGCCAATGGTCGTTTGGACGCCCCCAAACAAGTCAAGCTACCCATGCTAACAGTTTTCTGGCTCAATGCGTCTGCCACCACATTAGCCTTACCCGGATGGTACTGAATTGTCACTTCATAATCCTTCAATAACTCCATCTATCTCCTCTACCTCATATTCAAATCCTTCTGAGTGAAGAAAACGTGATGCAGACTGCTATGATCTGTGAATACCTTACACTTGACACCATAAAGATAGTGTCTCCAGCTTTTCAATGCAAAAACCACCGTTGCCAACTCTAAATCGTGAGTCGGGTGATTCCTCTCATGCACCTTCAACTACCTGGATGCATAGGCTATCACATTTCTATCCTGCATCAACACAACACCCAAACCAGAATGTGAAGCATCACAGTAAACAACAAAGTCTTTACCTTCAACCGGCAAGATCAAAATAGGGGTTGTGGTCAAAAATGTCTTGAGCTTTTGGAAGCTCTCCTCGCACTTGTCGGACCACATGAATGGTACCTCCTTCTATGTCAACCTGGTCAGGTGAGTAGCAATAGAAGCAAAATTCTTAACAAACCTCCGATAGTACCCCGCGAGCCCAACAAAACTTCTCACCTCGGTCACAGAGCTAGGCCGAACCCAACTCTTAACTGCCTCAATTTTCTGGGGATCCACCATCACCCCTTTTTCCGACACTACATGCCCCAAGAATGCCACAGAAGTTAACCAAAACTCGCACTTAGTGAATTTTGCATAAATATTTTGGTGCCTCAAGATATCCAGCACAATACGAAGATGATTAGCATGCTCCTCCCTACTCTTAGAGTAGATCAAAATATCATCGATGAACACGATAACAAAGGAATCCAAGTAAGACTTAAACACCCCATTCATCAAACTCATGAATGTTGTTGGCGCATTGGTCAAACCAAACGACATTACTAGAAACTCATAATGTCCATACCGAGTCTAAAAAATAGTCTTCGAAATATCCTCATGTGTTAATCTTTAACTGATGTTACCCCGACCTCAAGTCGATTTTTGAGAAAACTGATGCACCCTGAAGCTGGTCAAACAAATCATCTATACGGGGTAGAGGGTACTTATTCCGGATGGTCACCTTGTTCAGCTGCCTATAATCTATGCACATCCGCATACTACCATCCTTTTCTTTACAAATAAGGCTGGAGCACCCCAAGGTGAAGCACTGGGACGTATAAATCTCTTATCTAGGAGTTCCTGCAGCTGAGTCTTAAGTTCCCTTAACTCTGCCGGAGCCATACGATACAGAGGAATGGAAATGGGACGAGTGTCTGGCTCCAAATCAATACAAAAATCTATGTCCCTGCCCGGAGGCATACCAGACAAGTCCGCTGGAAACACCTCTAAAAATTCAGAAATCACTGGAACTGACTTAATAGGAGGAGACTCCACACTATCATCCCGGAGATGATCCAAAAAGGCTAGACACCCCCTCCCCACTAGCTTCCTAGCCCGGACAAATGATATTATCTTAACTGGTTTAGGCCTGTACACACCTTCCCACTCTAGTCTATCCTTACCCGGAATCTCTAGAGCCACAGTCTTGGTGTTACAGTTCAACACAGCATGATAAGGAAATAGCCAGGTCATACCCAAGATAATATCAAAATCAGTCATATCCAGAATAACCAAGTCTACCCAAGTATGTAACCCTACAAAAACAACCGAACAGTCACGATATACATGAGTCACAACCACCGACTCTCCAACTGGGGTAGAAACATAGATAGAGGAATCAAGGATATCACAAGTCAAACCCAGCCCCAAATCAAAACTCACAGACATATAAGAATACGTAGAGCCTGGGTCAAATAATATTGAAGCCATTTTATCACAGACAAGAATAGTACCTGTGATCACCGCATCTGAGGCTTCCGCCTTATCCTCCTTAGAAAAGCATAGCAATGAGCCCGATCATCAATTCAGATGACTTTCCGGGCCGACTACACCGCACCCCTGTCTGCGCTGCCGTTCCCTCGGTCTCCCCGGCCTCCCTGAAAATTACTTCGCCCACCCTGTAGACGACCCCTGACATTACCGCCTCTGCCTGCCGGAACCACTTCTCTAGTCTGTTGCTGATCCTGATTACCTGTTTGCCTATGTGGACACTCCCTCTTAAAGTGGCCCAACTCACCACAATGGAAGCAACCACGGTCCAGAGTAGGTCTGCTAGCTGATGTATAGGACGCTCCCTGGCCTCTAGGAGCTGAATAATGAGCTCCCTGACGACCACTTGTAGTAGATGGCAGAGCTGACTGAATAGGACGGGCCGAATAAGCCTGTTGATGCTGGCCCCTGGAGTATGAACCACCATAATTTCCCTCATTCTGGGGCTTCTTGGCTAAAGCCTTAGTCTGTCCCGCTTGTCTAACTCCCTCAATCTTCTTCACATAATCCACCACATCATTAAATCTCTTTCCCGAAGAAGTCATATGCACCGACAGTACATGCAGTTCACTATTCATACCCTTGACAAACAACCGGACCCATTCCTCCTCGAAACCTAGCAAAACGAGACAACGCATGGAACTTAGCCTCATAAGCTGAGACCGACATGCTAGCCTGCTCCAAGTTCAGAAACTTATCCTTCTTTCGATCTCTCAAAGTACGGGGAACGTACTTCTCTATAAACAACGCGTGGAACTTCTCCCAAGTCAGTGAAGGTAGAATAGAAGACCGACACTCAACATGAGACCTCCACCACTGCTTGACATCACCCTGCAGCTGAAAAGTGACAAACTCCACCCCATGCTGACGTACAATACCCAATTTATGCAACCTCTCATGGCAATCCAGGATGAACTCATAGGCATCCTCCTTGTCTGTACCTTGAAACATCAGAGGTTTCAGCTTAAGGAACTTAGTCAGCATCTCATGCTCATTACATGTCATCACTGGGCCTAGCATTGGCCTGATGAGATCATTTGTGCCCGAAGCTGCATCCATCCTTGGTGTAGTAGTAGTCGTTGGCTGAGTATCCAAGGCGTGATTTGTATAAGCTGCGGGTATGGTTCCAGCACCAACCAACCTACTCAAAATATCCCACGCCTGCTTAAAAGCTTCTGGTGTCATAGTAGGAAGGCCTGCACCTCCAACCGGTGCCGCCTTCTCTTGAGCCCCTCTATCCTCTACAACCACTTCTTCTAAATCCTCAACCACATGATCCTGAGGTGGGGGAGGGGTTACCTCACATGCAGCAGTAGCTCGAGATCCACCCCTGGTGGGTGCGGCTCTAGCTCATCCCCTGCCCCTTCCCCTACCTCTGCCATAAACTGTCGGGCCCGCTGTTGGGACCGCTGGCCTTGCTTCATTATTTCTTGTAGTGACCATCTGTGGACAGAAGAGTGAACGAGGTTAGATACCAATTTATATCACAAGATACCAATTGGAATCGAGTTATAGCATGAAGGAAAGAAGGAAGAGATAGTTTTTCTAAAGCCCCATAACCTCTCGAAGAAAAGTACGGACATCTTCACACCATTCCGCAAGACTCTACTAGACCTATCTGGTACAATGAGATCAACGAACCTAGGCTCTGATACCATCTTTGTCACTACCCAACCCAACCCATCGTGAGTGGCACCCACCCAAACCCCGGATGAGCAAACCAATAGAGTTCAACCCTTGTCTAGGCTAACAGCCTAAAACCAATAACAGAAAGTAAACTAGCAATCAAACAATTCAAAAACTAATCAAAATCATTATCTTGCGGAAAATCCCTCCTAGGAACTGAAAGTCATTGTACCAAACATCAATACCAAATATCTATAATACGGGAATGCAACCCCAAAAGATAAAATGAAATAGTTTTAAGTCCGAAATAAATGGACTGAAACTCTAAGAATAACCCAAGCTAGCTCGAAACAAGCAGCTCACCCTTGAAAGTCAGAATCGCCGGTGCTAAATGCGAGGTCGCGTCTCAGTCACTGGTAGATTTTCTGTACTCACCAAAGACAAGCAAGTGCAGTATCAGTACATCACCACTGTGTACTGATAGGATCATCAGCCAGTTTTCAAGTAAACAACATATATCACAGTACAACATATTCAAGTAAATATATGGAAAACATGCAACAAGTATACAGGCCCTAGACTACAAGTCTCTACCTACCTTGTACCAGCATGAAATCCATCTCTTACAGTTCTATACCACGAACATGAGCCATTAATTATACCTTTCCGTCTAGTCCGGACCCACCCTGGAATCCCCTCTCGACACATACCAAAAGTAATGCTTCAACTCGTCCTAAACCAAGACCAACACAGCAATTATACAAAGTTCCCGGTCACTCAAGGACCACCAGCAATAGCACCTTTAAATAGACAACCCGATCCACTCACGAAACCAATATCAAGTGTCACATTCAGTAAAACAACCCAGTCCACACACGGAACCAATATCAACCAATGCAATAATAATCAATGAAACAATACAAGATGCAATAAAGTAAATCTGTACCAGGCGTGGTACCCGTGCCAACCGAATGTTATACTAGTACCAGGCGTGGTACCCGTGCCAACCGAATGTTATACCAGTATCAGGCGTGGTACCCGTGCCAACCATTTGTTATACCCATACCAGGCGTGGTACCCAAGCCAACCGAATATCAATAACCACAGTCAATATATGAATACACACAACTTGTAAAACCAATAAGTAAACACTGCTCAATCACAGACTGTAAACATGAACCTAGACATTCCACACGACTTCCCTAAGCAATGTAATGCATACAATCACTTAGACATGAGTACACGAATATACACATTCACAGAAAGTCATAAGCCATCACCTACCTCAAAATGTTCCAAGCTCTATTCGACCCGAGCTTTCTCGTGTTCCGGATTCCTCTCTCGCTCTTGGTCTAAAAATAACACACAATACATATAATTAACACACAAGGCCTGTACATTACCTGAATTATACCAAATCCCCAAACCCCAGGCCACCCATGATCATCCCACCCTTTTTACGGGATTTTCCACCGTTAATTCTCCTAGTTCTATCATTTTTAATGGATAAAATAGAGAATTAAACAACCTATGATCATAATAATGTACTTTAATCCATACCCAAGAACACACATGCTTGGAATCTCCTTCCTTCCCCGAATTCCACCATCCCTAAGTTATTCTAACCTTTCTCCAAATTTCCTTCTAGCAATTCTACCGCATAGGAAATGTAATACAAAGATTGGGGAATGAAAAACTTACCTTATGGAAGAATTTTGACGAAAAAAGGAAGAAAAATGCCTGGAATCGCCTAGCCCTTCTCCCAAAATGAACTTGTGAAAAACTGAATGTTTTGGGAGCTGTTTCTGCATTAAAATCCCGTCTGCCCGCTATAGCGGTCCCCGCTCTGCTATAGCGGTAGGCTGCCGCTATAGAGGTCTTAAGTAGGTTGACCGCCCTTTGACCACCGCTATAGCGGTAATTTCTACCGCTATAGCGGTGGCCGCTATCGCGGTGGCCGCTATCGCGCGTGACCGTGTTTATCATGGACAGAATGTCCAAAAATCTGTCAGTTTTGGCCATTTCACAACACACCTGTTTCCCCCGACGTCCTGAAACAACCTCTTCACATCAAACACAATTTTGGGAGTTCTACTTACCCTGCGATTCCGAAAATTCTCCCAGACTCTTTTATGTTTTGGCTATGTGGAAAACTAACTCAATCCAAGACACCTAAACCCATCTTTACCTGGATTTTCCTAGACTCTACCTCGCTCCAAAACCGGTCGAGGCTAGCCTAGCCCAGAATTTCAAACTCCCAAACCCAGAGTTTTCTAACTCTAAAACTTGGCACGATTGGACTACCCGTAACGAACAACCCGATCGTTACAGATGTATACCTACTTACTCCCTCTTGTGGGGTAAAATTGGTCCGAGGACACGTGGCATCGATAGAAAAACCCATGTAGGCTTCCATCCTCTCAAAAGGTGTATAACCTCGAGAGGCACCCCCGAGATAATTATGATAGGGAACATCTTCTCGTGCAAAGTAGGAATTAGTGGCTTACTACCCATAATGATGTGGCACAAGGGACAAACAAGAGATAGATTTATCAGATTACTCAGGTGCGCGGCTAAGCTCATACGGATCTGAGCAGTGCAGGAATATAAGCTGGCGCAACCCTCAAACGGATGGAATGCGTGCTACTAAAACATAGATTTAGGTACTATAGGGCTCGAGTGACACACTTTGATTGGCCAAGGCCTAGTGTTGTAACCTATAAATAGTTGTTCTACCCCATTTGTAAAGGCATCTGTTGCCCAACTCTTTCACTCAATGTAATAGTTTCTTAATCTCCAAGCATCATTTCTTGCCTACATTG
Source organism: Jaltomata sinuosa (assembly GCA_003996215.1). Classification (NCBI taxonomy): domain Eukaryota; kingdom Viridiplantae; phylum Streptophyta; class Magnoliopsida; order Solanales; family Solanaceae; genus Jaltomata; species Jaltomata sinuosa. The sequence continues at coordinate 77,005 of QJPP01001306.1, read as the reverse complement.
TGTTTTGGTCTTACAATAGTTCGCATAATAGGAAGTCGCTCTCGAGGATGCTCGGATCCATGTCAAATGCACTTAAATTTGTCTCTTTTACTTTGTTTATCTTATTTATTTGATATATTGCATGTTTCCGTTATTTCATAGTAATCAAACTACTAGCAAATCAAATCTAAAACAAGGTTAAATTGCATAATGTGTGCTCTTGACTCACCAATAAATTCAATTGTATAAAATCTAGAGTAAACAGTTTGGCGCCCACCGTGGGGCCAGAGCAGATTGTGGGTTTAATCTTGTTTTTTCCTTTCTAGTTGTCTCTGTTTTGTTTTGCAGGCGATAGGAGTATGGCAAACGACGAAAAACAAACTAGGAATGTAGTTGCAACTGAGGAGGCCACGAGGACCTTGCTTCTAGGTTTGACCGACTCCAGCGGGCAGACTACTCACTAAAATGAGGTAGACCCACTCCATAACGTGGATTTGACAAATGTGAACACTCAAAAGCGGAACTATAGGCCTCCTTACAAAGAGGGGAAACAGAAGAAAGAATGGTTGCCCTGGAAGGCCTCCAGAAGATCCTTGAAAGTTTTACCGACTCTCAAAGGGAACTAGCAACAAGGATGGAGGCCCAGGATAAAAGGTTGAATGAACTCGGGGGCAGTTTGGTCCGAGGGACTCCAAACTCTTCAAGAAGAAATGAACGGGATAACGATGAGGAGCTTGAATATAGGTCTGAAGATCCGGGGTTGAGGAAGTCGGGGCTGGACCCACAACTCCAGCCACCGAGGTGGTAGATTTGATGAAGTCATTGAGGGAAGAGATGAAGTCTAACTACAAAGAACTCCAGTATCGTATGAATTGCATCTCGGGGGTTCCACCAGCTTTCGAAGGTTCAGATTTGAAGAGCTACGCCAGGGTACCATACATGTCCAGCGGAGTGACCAGTTTAATCCTGAAGAGGTTTAAAATATCAGACATTTCCAAATACGATGGGACTTCAACCCCTATGAGCATTTGCTATCTTTGGCGATGGTTGTGAATGACAATGACCTGACAAAGGAGGAGGCCGAGTACGTAATAGTGAAGAAAATTGGAGAAATCTTATTGGGAGGGGCTCTAGTCTGATATTCCCTCTTACGTGAAAATTTTATTAATTCGTTTAACATGTTGGCAGACAAATTTGTCATGGATCATGCTGGAGTAATAAAAGTACAACCCCGAAGAGGGAACACTTTCAAAATCGAGCAAAGAGATATGGAGCTGCTTCGAAAGTTCATTGTGCGAATCTAAAAATAAGATGCAGCTACCGATGGTTCCAGACGAGTGGGTGACCGAAGCTTTCACTTAAGGGATGAACCCCAAAAGGTCGATCGCTTTATTCAAGTTGAAGGAAAGTTTAACGAAGTTCGAGGCCACTATGTTGGCGAATGTCCACAATCCTTATGAGTCCAAAATTTAGATTGAAAACGACTGCAGAAGAGTCGTCGGCAAGGCTCCACAAGCATGGAATGAACCAAAGGCCATGAAGAACCCGTGGTATGCTGGCGAAAGGACTACCCGAAATTCTTCACGATGGGTGAATCCGAAAGTCACTCCTCAAGGAAGATACACACCCTATGATATTGATACAAGGGCCGGTGCGAGTCGGCACAACGACACTCATGCCCCGAGTCAATCTCGCTCTAAGAGGGGGGAGACAGGGGCTCTCAGTGAAGGGGTTTGCAGGCCAAGCAGCCAGAAAAACCTGCGGAGTATGTTGTTAACGGGCCGGTCCCTCCACTCTTGGAGTATTGCTTTACGATCAGCCCGACAAAACTAGTCTCGGCTATTCGAGACATCAAGGGGGCCAAATTCCCAAAACTTGTTCGCTCAAGCCCAAATTAGAGAAATAAGAACATGTGGTGCGAGTTTCACGGAGCTCACGGCCATGATATTGTAGAGTATAGACTATCGACATTCAGGGAGTTCCTGATTGATCTAACCAAGAACAACTACGAAAAAGGGCTGAGGGAAGCAGGCAATCATTTAACCCGGGAGTGCCCCAAAAAATGATGAGTTGAGGTGATATTATATACGTATACTGATATTTAACGTTCAGATCTCACTTTTAGCTGTTATAAATAAAAATATGCAAAATTATTAATTTGTACTTTTTATGTTATAAACGAACAAAATACTTGTTAAATTTTAAATCTCAATTGATTTTCATATTTCATTAATTATTAATTAAAAATTAAAAAGGCAAACATCAGTAGCCTTTCCTCGTGAAGTTATGACCATAACTTATGGGCATCATTTAAATATAATTTTTTTCTTTCGTACTTGAAATTTACTATATGCATGACATTAATGATGATTACGATAAATATTTAATATTTTATTTTATACACAATACAGTTCTTACAAAATATTACTTCATCCATTTCAATTTGTTTGACCTATTTTCCTTTTTGGTCCGTTTAAAAAAGAATGACCCTTTTCTTTTTTAGAAACTTTTTAATTTCAACTTTTCACATGTCATGTTTAAGACCACAAGATTAAAGGGCATTTTAGTACATTTGACATATCTTTAATTTAAGACCACAAGATTCAAAAGTCTTCTTTATTTTCTTAAACTCCGTGCCAAGTCAAAATAGGTCACCCAAATTGAAACGGAAGGAGTATTAAACAATATTTGGGTATGACTATTATAGAGTGGTAATTTCACAAAGAGTGTACTGCTATTATGGATGTCATTACTGTTATAAGTATAATGTTGTTATAGAGAATTAAAATATAACATGAAAAATAGATTTTGGAGAAAATCAGGCCGTTATAACGAATGACCATTATAGAGAGATTTGACTGTAGTATAAAATGTGACAAAATAGTCTTGTAATTTTACTGTTACGTATAGCGGATAAAATTAACTTATCATACATAAAAATCGTTCGGCAATTACAAGAAGTTTCCGTTAAATATCTTCTATTTCATAGTTGCAATTTAACAATTAGAGTTCGATAAATATATGATGAAAACCAAAAGTGTTCATTTTTGACAAATTTAAAAGATCAAAATTGCTCAAGTGATACTTGAGGGATGATTCTGAACCTATTACCAAAGATAAGAGCCCATTTTAGCCATTTCCTCCAAGAATCCATCTACTAGGTACAGAGGAAATCATCATGCCAAAATAGCAGGGTGAATTTTGAAGCTCCTCAACCACTAAACCAATCTCTAATTTTATGTTAGGAGGTTAAAAATCTACATGTACACATAAAATATTGAAAAAATAATTTATATATATATTATAATATTTTGCCGAGCCCCGTCGCTACACTCTAGATCCGCCCCTGTCAGCTTATGGATTGTAGTTACAGAACTTGTGATGCACAAGTTAAAACTCCCAATAAGATGATTTTAAATTTGCCATTCTCATCACCTATATTGAAGTTACTCTCTGAAAGAATGAATCCAAAAGATTCATCCCTGGAGGCTATTTTGACACACTCTGTAGCCATTTCCTTAAGTCTCCATTTAACAAAAGAAAATGTGTTAGAACTAGGTAATCCAAAGTGTATGTTCACATTTTTGTCAAAATATAAAAACACTTTGTTAGCTAACCTAGTAGTGCATCATTCAACAATGCTGCACAACATATAATCAAGATTCAGGTAGAAGTCTATAATCACATTGTTCCTCTTCTGCCTCATGAGATAACTTACTGCTCCCATCATGGTCAGGTTCATAAAACCGGCAGACGCCCAGAAAATATAAGAAGTTGAGCAAACTCAAAAATGTAAGTAGCCAGAAATAGTAATCCAGGTGACCCCTATTAATGTTGCTCGAAAGCCAGCTCGTTTTACGTCTGGTTGATGAAAGCCAATCCACCACACTCACCAGAACACTTGCAATCAAACACGACACAGCAGTGCCGGTTGTTGCCATAGCTGATGCAATGCTGGACATGCTTTTGGGTAACAGAGAGTAGAAGAACTCAATCTGTCCAACTGAATGTGCAGCCTCAGCCACTCCGAGTAGTGCATACTGAGGCACGAACCACATAGCAGACATGTTCACTAAAGCACTTGGGTCGTCCTCATGCCCTTCCTCTATAGCCCTTTGTCGTCTTATGCTTTCTGTTATTGCTGACAATGCCATAGACATACAGAAGACTATTATGCCAATCCCCATTTGAAAGACAGGACTAAACCCTCTTGGCCGTCCAGTATATTTTGATAGCAAAGGGACCAAAACACGATCATAAAAGATAATCCAGATTGTATAAGCAATCATCATGAACACACTGAAAGATGCTGCAGGTACTTCGAACTGAGGGAAGATATGTCTATCCATGGTCTTAGTTTGGAGTACCGAAAATGGGAATTGACGCGTCATCACAAAGACCACAATACCAGTGGACCACATTGGAAGTACTTTAATAAGAGCCTTCAATGATTCCACCTGTTCCACACTGCAGAGACTCCACGGATTTGAAGCTGGTCCATCAGGATTCAAATCTCGTTGAGGATCTTGAATCATGCAAGCTCTATTTAAACACCTATAACATACAATGAAATCTTACGCTAATGAACTGCAATGTGCATGGCATATTCAAGGAATATTGACAATGGCAGTGCCATTGAGGAAAAGATGGAGGCATGCACTGACCTGAAGTCATTTGACGGTTTCAAGATCTCTGATTCATGTGGCTGATGATAACAGTCATCAAAATTAGTCAATGGAATATTCGTAAATCTTTTCCCAAAAGCTGCTACAACTGCTTGAAGCAATCCTATGAACAAGCTTTCTTTAGCTTTCACTTTGATATAAAAAGGAGACCCGATTAGGAACATTGAGATGGAGAAAACCATGAGGATGACAGGGATACCAAAGCCAACTTGCCAACCATAACGATCTTGAATATAAATGATAACGGTAACTGCAAAAATAGTTGAAATCCCTATGCTAGCATAGTACCAGTTGAAATAGCTATCAATAAGCCTCTGGTTCTCAGGTTTCTCTTTTTTCTCCAATTGATCTGCACCAAATATTATAGAACAAGGTCTAACAAAACCAGCTCCAAGGGACATAAACCCGAAAGATGATAAAAGAACAGCCAGTTGAATTGGAGTCGTTCCATTACAAGTATGTTGAAACTGAGAGCAGGTTGAAGACTTGAGTTGCGGAATCATGGCAGTGAGCCAAAGAATAATCATTCCCTGTTGAAAAGGAAAGTTAAACTCTCTTTTTCCTACATAATCATTATACAAGAAAGTGACCAAGGAGATGCTAATAGTCAAGCTCCAACATAATTAAATCTATTGAGAATTCGTACAGCTGATAGTTGCAGCAGAAAGCCAAAGGTCTAATGTAGAAGCAACTAATGAAATAGAGAAACCTACAATTGAATACAATGGTACTAGACGAGATTTTTTATTCTGAACAGTATAAGAAGGAAATGACAGAAATATTTAGAAAGTGTATCAATTTTTTGGAACTAGAGGTCAAGTCCTGAAATGAAAATAGTTGCTGGATTTTCGAAAGTGCACGTGGTCATGTAACAGCTAACCAAAGTGACATTGTTTAGAAAGCAACAGTCAGAAGAACTTCAAAAGGCAAACATAAGAGGAACAACAAGCGTGGACCATCGGCTACCACTTGCAAAGAGATGGTCTTTACTCTTAACAGCTAAACTTGAATCTAAGGGAGGAAACACATTTTTGAACTTCTTTACTTGTGCATATTGTTATTTTGATTCTACCTACTTCCAAGAGGCTCCCTGTTATGACAAATTTTCAATTTGTCAACATTTGACTTCAGAAAGAGCTTGCTTAGGGAAAGGACTCATCTGATGTCTGAGTATCTCTTAAGACATGAATCCATCTCTTTCACCTCGAAGGTGCTAATTCTTTACCCTTACAATTGCGCGGAGCTACCTTCAGTGAAGGGAGGTCAACTCAACACCCTAATCATAAAAATTACACTGTGTATGTTGATCAAATATTATTTTTATATGTATATATCAAATCTTGAACACCTTTAACGAGATTCCTAGCTTCGCACCATTGCTATGTGAAACTCAAACCAACTACTAACTAGAACAATTGAAGCAAAATATATATATTAGATCTTGAACATCCTTAGCGAAATTCATGACTTACACAGCATTATTAGATGAAACCCAAACCAACTACTAACTAGAACAATTGAAGCAAAATATATATATATTAAATCTTGAACACCCTTAGCGAAATTCCTGACCTGGCACCATTGTTAGGTGAAACTCAAACCAGCTATTAAACAGAACAACTGAAGCAAAACGTATATATTAAATCTTGAACACCCTTAGCGAAATTCCTGACACCATTGTTAGGTGAAACTCAAACCAATTATTAAACAGAACAACTGAAGCAAAACGTATATATTAAATCTTGAACACCCTTAGCGAAAATTCTTAGTTTTACTACTGAGTGACTCAGATCAACAACTAAATTAAAACAATTGAAGCTAACACTGAAATCCAGATCGATTTCAACTGGTGATCACAATTTAGCATTCCAAACAAATCATATTCTTGAAATTATGAAATGGCAAAATTTAAGTTGCAACTTACTATAAGGGTGGATATGGATCCAATGGCAACAACCCGGAACCGACCCAAATAAGAATCAGCAACAAATGCCCCTACAATAGCCAGCCCATTTGAAAGTGCATTCCATATTCCAAGAATGCTAGCTCCTGTGGCAGCACTCATTTGATAAAATGTCATCAAATAGATTATCATGTTTGGTTGTAAACCATAACTTGCCACCTTCTCAAATGATTCATTCACTGCAAGAAAAAACAAAATTCCAAATAATTAGTAATGCATGCAAACAATTTAAGGAAAATGAAAAAAAGAAGTGTAGTACCAATTATAAAAGGCATGGTTCTAAGACCACCCTTTCTTGATTTCTCTTCGACTTCTGTTTTTGTGATCATTTTCACTAACTTTCTGATTTTTCCTTCTTCTGTTCACTCTTTGACTTAATATTGATCTATTATGCACCTCTGCATCTAGCATTCGGTAGAACAGAAAGGGAGAGGTGTGAATATAACGTTAAACCCCATGTTACCTTTAATTCCCTCGCATTAAATTCTATACTGCCAAATTCTAATAAATTATTCAGATAATGAATGAGTTACTACTTATTAATTCATTCATATGTTGACTTCTATATTGAGAATCTTCCATTTCAAATTTAATACTCTCCCCGTTTAAGGTTATTTCTCACTTATTTCTATTTTTGAACTTGTTATTTTTGACATATCAAGAAAAAATGAAACAAAATTTCCTGTTTTACCCTTAATTTATTTACTAAGACTTTTTGAAATTGCAAGTGGTCAATTTCAACAAGTAACAATTAATAGATGTAATATGGTAAAGTCACTATGACAATCAATATTTTTTTAATGGATATGCTAAGTCAAAAAGTGACAAGTAATTTTGTACGAAAGGAGTACCTTTTCTTCAGTCCTACTGTAATAATATACATTATCTTAATTGCTTACAGCCTACACTTCTATTAAATCAGTAACTGCAAAATTGTGAGATCCATAATTGTTAGAATGTATTATTAGCCACACGTATCTTGATATAATATTATTTATTAAAGGATTGTTTATTTGTTTATTCAATTCAATATAGTGTTACGTTATATATGTGACTCAACTAGTGATTTGGTGTATAAAGTTTAACTCATCGATTCTTATAAGTTAAAAGTTACGGTTCACAATCGTAGATGAAAATTTGGACAAACATCAGAATGATTGTAGCACGAGATAAAGATAATTTATCTTGATTAGGAGAATGATATAATTCTAACTTCTTATGCTAATGCATTTTGTATGTATTGAACATGACCGAATAGAATAGATGTTTTAGAAGCAAACATGTGGACATAAAAAAGAATGAAATTGATAGAATAGAGGAAGATTAATGTGCAGCTGATTCTATACCAGCCGATTCAATTGTTCAGCTACTTCGAAAAAACTTACTATTATGGCTATGTAAGGGGACCGGCTTCCCCTTTTTCAATCACCTCCTACCTTAAGGTAGGCCCACTGCTGAATACCCGAATATGTTCAGCATGTCTGGAAGCACAGGAGAACGTTCGTTTGCTGATATTATTACCAGTATTCGATACTGGGTCATTCATAGCATTACTATACCTTCCCTATTCATTGCGGGTTGGTTATTTGTCAGCACCGGTTTAGCTTACGATGTGTTTGGAAGCCCTCGGCCAAACGAGTATTTTACAGAGAGCCGACAAGGAATTCCTAGAGTTTGAAAACGAGAACTCCTTTCCTTATTTGGTGTACCTACTTGAGCCGGATGAAAGGAAACTTTCACGTCCGATTTTGAAGGGGGGGAGATCCTATAGAATCCTATCCCAATTTTGCTTTTGCTGCGGATGTTTCCTATGGTTTACGGGCGAGAGAAGAGAGCATCACATCAAGTCAATATCAATAGAAAGAGGTGCTTCTAACTAATTCTGTTGACTGACAAAAAATCATTGTCTAAACTTTTAGATGTACTTATATTTTCAATCTTGACATAACTATTATGAGTTGTATATATTAATTGTCATTTTAAATAATTAAAGGGTGACATCCTAAGATGGATCAATATGTCCAATAGATTGATTGGATGATAATAATATATATTGGTGAAATAATAAGTTAGTTGATGAAATTCATGTCTCGGTATATAGATTGATGATACACATTTTATGAGAAGCATACAAGTTTTCACGTGTAAATTCGATCGGTGAATTTATAAATTCGGCACATGAAATAAGTTAAGCAATGCTCTAATAGAATTAGTCATTAAAATAAATTCATCAGTAGTTTAATAGTAATTTAATATAGAGAAAATTTCTCAAAGCACATAATTAAGGAGGAGATAGCACAACTTTGCTTATTATAGGAGATAGCAGTTTTTAAGCTAAAATATTGCTATTTTTTTTGTATTTAAAGCTTTAACGGACAAATACAAATACAAATTGGGGGGGGGGAGGGGGGAGGGGGGGGGGTGTTGAGTGATTTTAGCTGGATTGTTACGATTAAAAAGGAAAGGATCTTTAATGAGTAGATTTCTCTCCTTATATCATGCGATTGATTTGGATTTTTTAGATTTCATTTTCAAATGGGGAACTTTAAGGAAAACTATTCAACAACAAAATCTCTAATCTAAAATTCAAAGTTCTTCATCAAAAGTCTGGATTTTGAAAAATAAATCTCGAGTTTTTATATTGAATTTTATGTATATATATATATATATATATATATACAGTTCAATATGTATTCATTTATTTACGTACAATATGTATTTGACCTTGAATAATATGTATTTATATTCATTTATTTACATATAATATGTATTTGTATTGAATACATATTTCATTTTGTAAATACACATACCAAATTAGTCAAACAATAAAAGTCATTTTATATTTTTACTGTGTAAATACAAATAATTTGTATTGTGTTTAAAATACATATACCAGACTAGTCAAAAAAATACAAATCATTTATATTTGTATTAGCATTGCATATAATTAAGAAGACAAAATACATTTGTATTTTCATTATATATATAAAATCAGTCAAAAAATAAAAATCATTTGTGTTTTGTATTCAGATTGTGTTTCAAATACATTTTGTACTAAAAAATACATTTGTAGAGTGTCAAATCTACAAAGAGATAAATACATTTTGTATACAGAGAATGAACATATGTACTTGTGTTCAAGTGAATGTATCATATCAACGAAATAAAAAAAAATACATATCGTTGAATGTATCATTTGACACAAATATATCAACAAATACAATTTGTATCATGAATACAAATACAAGTATCAAAGAATATAAAAATAAGAGGCAATCAAATACATATATACAATCAAAATACATATATGCAGTCAACTACAAAATACAAATACAAAATAAATCAACAGTTCTTTGTCAATTTTTTTCATCTCTTTTCCAATCAAATCAACAGTTCAATTTCCTTTTCAATTCCAAATCTCTTGCCTCCAAATTTATCGTTAACAGTCAAATCTTCATCTATTTTCACCACTGGTAGATCTCAAATTACTTATCCAGATCTATACTTACTCATATATTCATCAAATTTCACCATTGACGGGTCTCAAATTACTTCACCATTGGTGGATCTCAATTTCACCATTAATGGGTATGAATATTACTTACCCAGATCTTCATCCAATTTCACTATTGATGGGTCTCAAATTACTTCACCATTAATTGGTCTCTATTTCACCATTGATGGGTATAACTATGAAATACTAAAAAAAAAAGATAAGAAAGAGAAAAAAAAAAGAACGAAAGGGAGGGAGAGAGAGAGAGAAAGAGGGGCAACAAGAAAGGGGGAGATGGCGAGAGAGGGGAACGAAATTGAGGGAGAGGAAGGAGAGTTGCGAGAGAAGGAGTGATAGAGAGAAAAGGGAATCCCAACTTGATATCAGGAACAAGTTGATATTCTTCTAATTGTATTTGGACTGGTAGATGGGCCCGGATAAAATATTATTATTTATGCTTTAGATCGTAATTATTTTAAAGTGTTGTTATGGATCGTAATTATAGGCCTAAATTGGCTGTTCTCTGTAGTTTTCTCTTTAATATATCAATTAGTATCTGTAATTTTAACATGAAAAATTACATAACTATTTATAGGAAAAGTTTAAAATATTAATGGAATACAATTACGAATTTCTAGTGGAATGATTTATAATTTATTATGGTAAGAATAATTCAAAAGAATTTTTGAATTATTTCCATTATAGAAAGCCTCAATAATTAATTTTGTGGTCCTTGTTATGCTCATATTTAACTAGGACTCGTAATCTGATTTCTAAAAGAAAAAAGAAAAATGGTACACGTGTTTGGTCTATTATTAGGTTGGGAAAACGTGCCTACATATAGGAGTCTTTCTAACCTAGAAAAGATATTAATTTTTGAACAGTATTTACCCACTCAAGTATTCAGAAAGTTCGAACGTGATTATGGGATCACTACAGAAGACTGCAGAACTGGAGTTGAACTTACTTCAAGATATACAATGACGCTTCAAGAGGTATTCCTTGGGTTATATTTTCAGCACGTTTTGCATGTTTTATGTGTTTGTATTTGTTGTCTATAATTCGTATAAGCAGCAAGATTATTGAATGCTTGTGTGATATTTTATAATAATTGGCATCAAGAGCCACATTTATATCTTTATAGATAACATGTTATTTTGGATTCGGCTCCGCTCCATTAGTTTTTGCTCAAGTAATTGTCAATAATTATGCACCTTCGGATGATTGACATGTGGACTAATAAATATAAAAGGCTGGGATTGCTTATTAGCTTATTTACTATTTTTGGCGTATTTTTTTATTAATGATAATGTCAAAAAATATGAGACTAATTCTTTATTTATTTATTTTTAGTAGGATTACTATGTTATTATAATAAAAAGAAAATATGGAGTAATAAATATTATCCTATATAAGAAGTGGGAGTGGAGCAGCTGAAGCAGGCTGCTCATGAACGACATGCCTGCTTCAGCGGGCCCCACTCCCAAAAATTTTATATTTTTTTCCACTTTAATTTATATGTCTTACGTTAAAAATATTATAAATCATAATAATTAACAATTCATTATAAATCATATTAAATTTTTGAGTGGGTGCATAAGTGTTTGGACAAAAGGTGACCTAAAAATTTATAATAATATCCTTAAATTATATAAATATTCAGGGGTATAAAAGTCGTTCAACATTTTAAGCCTATTTTAGTTAATCAACATTTATATTCATGCTTTTATAATAATATAGATTAGTCCACATGTCAACCATCCGAAAGTACATTGATAATTACTTGAGCAAAAACTAATAGAGCGGAGTCGAACCCATCATTCATAAAGTTAATTGTTTGATTATGTGCGCTTTTGAAATTGAAAAACACACATTATTTTTCTGAAACGATTACTGTTTTATAAAAAATGAATTTTAATAATTTGGTCTTTATTCTTCATTCATGTATATTAGTACTTTAATTATGTGATAAGAATTAGCGAACACAAATTTTGAAATTAACCCCATTTTTACCAAAAACGCTTCTTTTGATTTAGTCATTGAGTGAATTCGAAAATTTTACGAATTCTGATTGATCTAAAAATTGGTAGGTTCATCAAAAATGACCTAGTATGCAAAACACAGCAGCTTGCTGTTAATCTCTGTCATTTTTTGGCTATTCGAGGTCGTTTAGATGAGTTTTGGGCCTTTTTTTTATTCTTAAATATAAATTTTGAACAAAAAATTTATTTGGTGATAGGGGTTCGTCCCCATGAGTACCAAAATTAAATAGTAATGAAGTATTAAGTTCACATATTGGCTTAGACGTTCCTCCATATCGAATGAATTTAATACAAGTCAATACATATTTAATTGCTAGTTTTGATAACTTGTATTAGCTCTACCATATTGAGTAATATATGATTGGATCAATGTAGCTAGAAATTTTTTTATTTTCACTTCACTTAAACTAACAATAGACTCGTCATCTGACTTAGGTCTATAAAAGTTCATGGAGTGAATTCAATCCCATCAAGTGGCTATTTGAGATATATGAATATATATATAGCACCTTCTTGGAAGGATGTCACTGTATATGTACGTGATGAGTTTAAAATTTAATTATTCAACGTTTATATGATTTTTTGTTGTTGATCTTTTGTAATATTTTTCAATCTCAGATTCAATGTCTTATTTAATTTTCCTTAGCACTCTAAAAGAAAATTGAGGGTCATAACTATGTTGATTGAAGAAGAAACCTTGACATTATATATGTTAAATGTTGAAGTGTATAAATTTATACTCTATGAAGAGTGTCGTTTGAAGTTAGAAGAGGAGTCCAGCGATGATGATCAGTTAGCTTATTAGAAATGACAGAAAAAATGCTACGTTATGACTTCAATATCGAATGTGCTACAACATCAAGCTATGCATTATGCTTTTGAGATTCTAGAGAGTCGCAAACAAATGTTAGCTGACCAGGATCACTTAGCTAAGCAGACTGTCATGAGAGCTTTTATGAATACCAAAATGTAGAGACCATGTTCTGAAGATGATGAGTCCTCTAAATGAGCTAAAGGTATTGGGGACTGAAATTGATAATGACTCTCGGGTTAGAGATGATATTGCAAGTTTTCCCAGACAACTTTCAATAATTTCGCGCCTGAACTATAATATGAATAAGATGCGTCTATCTCTGTAGTTACCATTGAATAAGTTGTAGGCGATAGATGCAATCATGAAACAATAGACACCAATGTGGCACTCTATGTTGAGAAAGGTTTTGCTACTAAACTGAATCACTTTTACCCATTATATTATAACAATAAAGTCACATAACTTTACTCCTCATAACTGTAAAACTATCTTGATAAATAGTTTTTATCGTTATATTCGATAATAGTGACTTGCTGCTATAGTGATAAAATTTAATTATTTTATAGCGGGATAAACAGGTAAAGGTCAGTAACTGGCTAACTGCACTATTGTAGTGGGTAAAATTTAGTTGTTTTAATATGACAAAAAAATAATTTGATGGACAAAGATCAATGATCATATATAAAATTTACTAGGCTATCATAAAAAGTAAATATTAATGAAAGAGTTTAACTAGTATCTACCATCAATGTAATTCTTTTTTACACTATCAGAGCCTTTAACCGGTAATAGCCGATAAAATCTCATTTTCAATTTATTGCTTTCCTTTTTTATTTTCAAACACATTTATTGCAATTTCTCTCTCCCTCTCTGCGCCATGATCATCGGCTCTAGAATCCTTCTATGATTCATGTCATCTCCTGTCCCACAAAAATTCTAAGAGCTCTTCTATAAAGAATTAAAATCATATCCAGTAAAAAAATATCACTTTATAAATTGAATCAAGTTTATTGTACACATTCTTCAAAAAAAATTTGTTTGTTTGTAGATTTAAATAGATAAGAAAAAGATATTTCTCTGTTTCAATATATGTGACAGGTTATCATTTCTCGATATTCAAATTATGTAGAATTTGATCCACATTTCAATTTTAAACTATTTTTTGTATTGATTTTGAATATTTAAATTTTAATTTTAAAATATTGAACTGATCTAATGCAATTTTGCTTCAAAGGTTAATTAAATTGACTCAAAAAGTGAAAAGCATCACATAAATTGGGATGAAAAGAGTAATGAACAATGAATTACCATGTAGAACTAACTATGTTGAAGATTGCTTCAATGGTGCTGGGTGGTAACAACTTCAATGGTGTACTCTAAACAAAGATATATACCCGCGGAATCCTTCCTTTTTTGGTAAGTTAGGTCATAATCCTAAATAAACTTGGTAGAATAAATTTGTTTAAAATCCAAATTACCTTATACTACTATTTTCTTAATTTATTACTCATTAATTTAATATTAAAAGCTGAAAACTTACCTATTATAAGCCTTAAAAAAGACTTTATAGCATGTTAGGCCAAACTTATTATTTTCCAAAAGTGCTTATTTTTTCTCAAAAGTGCTTATTTTAAAAAAATGAGATGTTTGACCAAGCTTTTGAGAGAAAATAAGTACTTCTGGGGAGTAGCAGAAACTGTTTTTCAGAAGCTAAAAAAAGTAGCTTCATCCTAAAAGCACTTCTTTGAAAAGCACTTCTGAGAAAAATATATTTAAAAACACTTTTAAAAAGCTTGGTCAAACACTAATTGTTATTCAAAAGTGTTTTTTAAAAATATTGGCCAAACACAAACTGCTTCTCATCAAAAGTACTTTTTTGAAAAGCGCTTATGAAAAAACCAACAACAACATACCCAGTATATTCCCACAAAATGGGGTCTGGGGAGGGTAAGATGTACGCAGACCATACCTTTATCCCAGAATGAAGTAAAGAGGCTGTTTCCGATAGACCCTCGGCTCAAAGCAATCCAGGAGATAAAACCAATAAACAAAACAACAGATAAACACAAAACTATACTACAACAAAATAATATAAAAATCTAACTACACAAGGCACTAGCAAGTAGCCGGCGCAGAAGAAACAAAAGCTACAAGCGTAGCCTTTCAACTACTAAAAAGACAACAAAACCCCGCACTCCTCCCTACAAAGAAACCAACCAACCTACTAACCTACTACCCTAATCTGAGCCCTCCACACCTTCCTATCTAAGGTCATGTCCTCGGTAAGCTGCAAATGCACCAAATCCCGCCTAATCACCTCTCTCCAATATTTCTTCGGTCTACCACGACCTCTCGTAAACCCATCCATAGCCAGCCTCTCACACCGCCGCACCGGGGCCTCTGTGCCTCTCCTCATCACATGCCCAAACCATCGCAACCTCACTTCCCGCATCTTATCTTCCACGGAAGACACTCCCACCTTCTCTCGAATATCCGCATTCCTAAGCCTATCCCTCCTAGTAAACCCACACATCCAGCGCAACATCCTCATCTCAGCCACCTTCATCTTCTGAACGTGAGAGTTCTTGACCGGCCAACACTTCGCCCCATACAACATAGCCGGTCTAACTGCTACTCTGTAGAACTCGCCTTTCAGTTTGAGAGGCACCTTTTTATCACACAAGACCCCGGATGCGAGCCGTCATTTCATCCACCCTGCACCAATCCGATGGGTCACATCCTCGTCAATCTCACCATTACCATGGATAATAGACCCAAGGTACTTGAAGCTATCTCTTTTTTGGATGACATGCGTGTCAAGCCTCACTTCCACGTCGGTCACATATGTCACCTCACTGAACTTGCACTCCACATATTCCGTCTTGGTCCTGCTCAACCTAAACCCTTTAGACTCCAGGGTCTTTCTCCAAACCTCCAATTTGTCGTTAACTCCTTCGCGGGTTTCCTCAATCAAAACTACGTCGTCCGCAAATAACATACACCAGGGCACCTCGCCTTGAATTTGCCGCGTCAACAGATCCATCACCAAGGCAAATAAAAAGGGGCTAAGGGACGAACCCTGGTGCAATCCCATCCCAACAGGGAAATGCTCGGAATCTCCCCCCGCTGACCTAACTCGAGTCTTTGCGCCATCGTGCATGTCCCTAATCACATTAGTGTATGCCATGGGTACCCCTCTGACCTCCAAGCACCTCCAAAGAACCTCCCTAGGAACTCTGTCGTAAGCCTTTTCTAGGTCTATAAACACCATATGCAAATCCTTCTTCCTCTCCCTATACTGCTCCACCAATCTCCTCACGAGATGAATAGCCTCAGTAGTCGACCGTCCTGGCATGAAACTGAACTGATTCTCAGAAATAGTCACAATTCCTCTTAACCTCAACTCCACAACTCTCTCCCAGACCTTCATGGTGTGACTCAACAACTTGATACCCCTATAGTTGTTGCAATTTTGGATGTCACCCTTATTCTTGTACAATGGAAGAATTCTACTGTCAGTGCAAGCAACAAAAGCAAAGAGAAGACACATGGAAGACAACATAGTTGGGATGATAAGGTGGCTGAGGATTTTTGTTTCAAGGCACCTACCGATGCGACTGACAAAGCAAAATCATATGACAGTGTCGACAACTTCAGTAAGATCCAATCAATCCAAGAAGAAATGATGAACTATCACGTGCTATTGGATAGATTTGAAGAAGACAAGTGGAAAATACTTCAAATTACATTAGACGGGCAAGCCATCTTTTTTAGTTAAATACATATATAAAAGGAAGTTTGAGGTTGATAACTCAATATTCTTTTTGACGTTTATATTTTTGCATTATGTAAGCATCCTCATTTGTAACATCATCATAGAGTGTATTATAAACTTTGTGATGATCATAGAATACCTAGTTTTCTCTAAAAAAATAAAAAATAAAATTTAACTCTAATTATCAAGAATCCGTCTACTTGCAAGCAAAATTAATCATGCTACTCTTCTATATGTCAAGTTACTCTCTCTAAGAAAAGGGTACCTGAATTAGATCCAAGAATTTGAAGCATACTGTGATAAAGATTCATCCCTGTAGGTTATTTCCACAATCTGATACCAATATACCATTTCCTCAAGCCTCCATTTACAAAAGACAATGTGTTAGAACTTAGAACTAAGCAATCCAAAACCCATATTCACATTCTTGTGGAGGGAAGTCATAAAATACATTAAGAAATGTACATGTCTAAACATAATAATAATACACTTTATTGGCTAACTTAATAGTGTATTATTCAAGAATGCAGTACAACAAATTCATCAAGATTCAGGTAAAAGCCTATAATCACATTCTTTCCCTTCTACCTCGTGAGATAACCTACCGATTCCATCATTGCCAGGTTCATAAAACCGACAGACGCCCAGAAAATATAAGAAGTTGAGCAAACTCAAAAAAGTAAGTAGCCAAAAATAGTAATCCAGGTGACCCCTATTTATGTTGCTTGAGAGCCAGCTCGTTTTACCTCCGGTTGATGAAAGCCAATCCACCCCACTCACCAGAAGACTTGTAGCCAAACATGACACAGCAGTTCCAATTATTGACATAGCTGATGCAATGCTGGACATGCTTTTGGGTAACAGAGAATAGAAGAACTCAACCTGTCCAACTAAATGGGCAGCCTCAGCCACTCCAAGCAGTGCATACTGTGGCACGAGCCACATAGCGGACATGTTCACTAAAGCACTTGGGTTGTCCTCATGCCCTTCCTCTATTGCCCTTTGTCGTCTTATGCTTTCTGTTATTGCTGACAATGCCATAGACATACAGGAGACTGTTAAGCCTATCCCCATTCGGATGACAGGACTTAGCCCTCTTGGCCGTCCAGTATATTTTGATAGCAAAGGGACCAAAACACGATCGTAGAAGATAATCCAGCTTGTCATCGCAATAACCAGGAACACACTGAATGATGCTGCTGGTACTTCGAACTGAGGGAAGATATGTCTATCCATGGTTTTTGTTTGAAGTACGGAAAATGAGAATTGACGTGTGGTCAGATAGATCATAATACCAGTGGACCACATTGGAAGTACTCGGAGAAGAGCCTTCAATGATTCCACCTGTTCCACACTGCAGAGATTCCACGGATTTGAAGCTGATCCATCTGGATTCAGATCTCCTTGAGGATCTTGAATCATGCAAGCTCTATTTAAACTCCTATAACATACAATGAAATCTTACGCCAATGAACTGCAATATCATTTAGCACAGGAAAACGTGAAAGAGTTGTGACAAAAAACTATAGCTACAGAGTTGTGATTAACAGATCATAAAGTCTTTAACTCATATTTGATTGGTTCACACAAAGTGCATGGCAAATTCGAGAAATATTGACAATGGCAATGCTATTGAGGAAAAGACGGAGGCACGGACCTGAAGTCATTTGATGGTGCCATGAGCTCTGACTTATTTGGCCGATGATAGCAGTCATCACAATCAGTCAATGGAAGACTGGTATTTCTTTTCCTAAAAGCTGCTATAACTGCTTGCAGCAATCCTATGAACAAGCTTTCTTTAGCTTTCACTTTGACATAAAAGGGAGAGCCGATTAGGAACATCAAGACAGAGAAAAACATGAGGATTACAGGGACGCCAAAGCCGACTTGCCAACCATAACGATCTTGAATATAAATTACAACAGTAACTGCAAGAATAGTTGAAATCCCTATGCAAACATAGTACCAGTTGAAATAGCTATCAATAAGCCTCTGGTTCTTTTTTCTTTGCAATTGATCGACACCAAATATTATAGAACAAGGTCTAATAAAACCAGCTCCAAGGGAGATAAACACAAAAGATGAAAATAGAACAGCAAGTTGGACTGCTGTTGTTCCATTACAAACATGTTGGAACTGAGAGCAGGGTGAAGACTTGAGTTGTGGAATCATGGCAGTGAGCCAAAGAATAATCATTCCCTGTTGAAGAAGAAAGTTAAACTCTCTAGCCATATAAGTCTAATACGAGAAGGAAACTAACGAGATGCTATTAAGCAAGCACCAAGATAACTGAGTTTTATACAAATTCAAACAACGATTACTCGCAGCAGAAAGTTAAGGACAAAATAAACAGGAAATGAACTTAGGAACAAATTACATTATCTTGGATGCTGACCGAAAGATTAGTGTCTTTGCACATTGAGGTTAACAAAGAGAAGAATTAGGACTTAGAGATATTTGTTTCTCCAACAAAGATAAAATGAAAATAGCTGCTGGATTTTCGAAAACCAAACATGGTCATGTAATAGTTAACCAAAGTGACATACTTAATAAAGCGACAGTCGGAAGAATTTCTAGAGGCAAACATCCTACCTAAATATAGAACCAAAAGGACAAAAGTAAGCAGGGACCAGTTGATTTACTACTTGCAAAGAACTCCTAACGGTTTGTGCCTTTGGCAACTCCTAGACTGGCATCTAAAGGGAAACAAAAAGTATTTTCTGATTTTTTTACTTGTGCAAAATTTCATTTTGACTCCACTTATTCAAGAGACTCTCTTATGACAATTTTACGTAATATTTGACATTGACAAAGAGTTTGATTAAAGAAAGGACTCACTCTAAGTATCTCTAAGACACAAATCCACCACTATCGTCTAAGAAGGTGCTAAATTCAACCTGGTTTACTGGATTCAGTTGAACTCAGTATTTTCGACACATACCATAAATGTGCGGAAAAAAACAAGAACTTCAACAAATATAAAATCTTGAACCTATAATTTCAGTAGTGCAATAGCTTCAATAGTAATAACTTAAAGGTTAAATCTTTCAAGATACATGATATTAAAACACCTAAAATCTAAAAGATGGGGTTCCCCGGTGTCGGAGCCAGGATTTTCACTAAGGGGTTCAAAATATGAAAAATAAACACACCAAGAAGCCAATGGGGGTTCAATATCCACTATATGTACATAAAAAATAATTTTAACAATGTATAAACAACGTAATTTTTCGTCGAAGGGGTTCGAATGAATACCCTCAGCCCTACCTAGCTCCCCCCATGGTTCCCTGTTTGACAAACTCAAACCAACTAGAATAACTGAAACAAACAGTGAACACCAGATTTACTCAAAGTGGTGAAACAAATAAATAGTATTTCAAACAAAAGCATTAAGAAGAAACTTACTGTAAGGGTGGAGAAGGATCCAATAGCAATAACCCTGAATCGACCCAAGTAAGAATCAGCAACAATTGCCCCTAAAATTGCCAACCCATTTGAGAGTGCAGTCCATATTCCAAGAATGCTACTTCCAGTGGCAGCACTCATGTGATAATATGTCATCAAGTAGATTATCATGTTTGGTTCTAAACCATAACTTGACAGCCTCTCAAATGATTCATTCACTGTAAAACAAAAAAGAAACAAATCAATTGAGCATTATTAACAATTTATTAAAGAAAATAACAACAACAACAAACCCAATGAAATCCCACAAAGTGGACTAAAGCTAGCTCAGTCCATATAAGTAGATCGTCAATCCATTTCCCAACCAATGTGGACTTTCACCCACTCTAACCCAAATGGGGATAGACCTGGCTCTGATACACGTGGGCCTAACTCAACCCCAAAAGTTAGCTCATAAGGGGAGGATTGCCAAGTTCATATAAGCAGACTGTCAGTACATTTCCCAATCAATGTGGGACTTTCACCCATGCTAATACAGTGTACGTAGACCTTATCTCTACCTCTTAGAGGTAGAAAAACTGTTTCTGCAAGACTCTCGGTTCAAGAGAAGCAAATAAAAGTAGTAATAGAAAGGAAGAAAAACATGACAACTAATATGAAAGCAGTGCGGAGCATATATACAAGGAACCGTAACAACAATAACAAGGTGCGACCACTTAAACATAGTAAACAACACATGATAACAGACTACATAAGTAGACACATACTACGATAGACACCGTGCTCTAGACTTACCACCAAGCTAAAAAGAGAATAAAATGGAAGAGAAAGTAGTACCAATAATGAAAGGCATGGTTCTAAGACCACCCTTTCTTGGGTTCTCTTCAACTTCTGTTTCTTTGTCCATTTTCACTACCACTATGTGATTTTTCTCTACATGAACAAAAAGAGTAGAACTGGAAATATCAAACTATTAGCAACAAACTTTTTCTTGGACTTGAAAGATGTTTGTCTGATCTGATGTATTTTTTATTTGATTTGAAGAAATTAAATATTCGTATTGAAAAAAAAGGTGGAGACAGTTTGTGTTATTATATTTTGGATCTGCTCCTACTGGTGAGCTGAAGGATAATTTATACTATTTCATGGTCTAGATGCGTACCTGTCAAGCAGCTGACATTCTTTTATATTTCGTGCCAGCGGGCCGTGAGCGTGGTGGGAACGGGCTTTTCAAGAAGCCAGTCCGGGTCGGGATCAGCATACCTACGATCAATCGGTTAACAACCCACTGCTCTACTAATGAACTACTGAGGAACAACAGTAGATTCAATCTCATAGAGTTCAATTCCCATTCTCAATCCAAGACCAATATGAGCTCGAAGCAGTTCCTTCGTAACTCCTGGAACTTCTTCGTAGTGGTTCCCTTACATGCCTCATTTCACAGGAAACCTCAAAGTGAATATTATTCGGTTAATTCGAATTCACGTTCAATAACATTCATAATTTTGTGCTCCTTATTAAAGAAAAATTAAATTATCATAAAATTTATAAATTTTCAAAGAATTCGCCTTTTGCTCATCAGTTCACAACAAGGAACGAGCTTTTAGATCATGTTATTTTATACTGGTACTACCATCGATATACTAGTAGAACAACACAGAAATCAAGAAGAACATATTAAATATTTCCGGCTCCATCGGTAATAGAGTTCAACAGTAGTCAACAATAAGAAACTTTGTCCTATTTTACTATTTTTCTAGTCCAATAATAAATGACTTGTTCATATTCTTTTTATTATCTAAAATAAATAAATTTTTCAAAATTCAAAAATGTATTAATTACTTTCTTTTTTAGAATTACTCCTCTTCTTAATGGGATTTTAAACTATTTTTAAATCTTAAATGATGAATATCTCTATTTTTAAGAATAGTTTTATCACGATCCAAAATTCGGAAAAGTAATGGCATCTATCTCACCCTCGTGATAAGTAAGACAACTCAAATACATACAATAATACAATTCAAATAAGCAGAAAAAACAGTTCAAAACAAGATAAGTCTTAAATTAGTCTTTTTCATACGAATACTTAAGAGAAAAATGTGGAAATAACAATAAAACTTTCCAAGAACTGAATGTCACTAGTACAAATCATCTATGATTTGAATACAACTCAATAAGTCTCGAATATCTCATAAGAACAAAAAGAAATGGCATAAAAAGTAGAGGATAAGAGAGATCTAGCAATGCAGCGAATCAGCCTAGCAGTTACCTTAAGATCTCGTGAAGAAAGATCCAAACACAGCTACTACTCACCGAATCGAAGTACTGGGCTCAAAACCTACACAACAAGATGCAAAAAAGAAACAAGTGTGAGTACGAATTCATGTGTACTCAGCAGTATTGTCGACTGATCCAAATCCGAAGTGATTACGAGGGTCAATCCCACACTACTCTGTTTCGATATTTAGCACATAAAGTTCTCATTTTAAATAAGACATACCCAAACTACCAGCTAATGTCAACAACAACAATCATACAAATGAGATAATTAGATAGCTCGAAGTTACATTCAAACAAAATAAGAGTAGTAAAGTCACTTTCACAGTCAACCAATCAAATTCTACACCAAAATAGTACAAGTCAAGTAGAAAATGATGCAATGGATGCATATGCCTCATATTTGGCTAGAAACTTGTATACACCCTTTGCCTTGGCTGGTTAGGGTCCATAGGGGATTCGCGAGGTAAATACCCACCCTGTACTGGAACTATTTACTTGAAAATGCGCTGGGTGATCAACATCTCGTACCGAACTATCATTTACCAAAAAATTCCCTAGATGATCCTTTACCATGATTTATTCTTTTACTTCCTTAATATTTGTATTCATGTGCATGAAATGTAATGCCAAAACACAAAAAAGTTCTTTACAGGATGAAATTCTCAGCATAGACAACCATAATCAACCCAGAATCATCAACAGTATAATGAGGACAATGAAAACAAGCTCAAATAAATAATTCATATGCTAACTTTCAAATATCAAAGTTTGGGCACGTATTCAGTGAGCAACACAAGCATTTTTACTAATGCTACAATTATAAACAGGCTCACATAGGCATATAAGTCAATAAAATAGAGACACGATCTCAAATATCCATAACATGGCACTGGTACCCACATAGATGCTCGTCATCTCTTCTATGTGGGACCCCCCCCCCCCCCCCCCCACACATTACGCAATACCCAATTACATAATCACATAGCACACTAACACTTTAAAAGAGAGTCAAAGAAAGTCTTAACTTGCCTTAAACGGAGTTCGACAAGTCAAATAATGACTTTACCCTTACTTAAAGCCTCCAAAAGAACCCAATTTGATCAAATACGTAATCTACATTAGTAAACTAATCTGTAGACACCCATATTCCTATACTTCTATTTTGGAACCAAAAAGTCGATCCCGAACTCACAAGGGCAAAATTGATATTTTTTAAAAAAATCATGTTACCCATAATGTACGAAATTCAAATATAAAATTTTGTCAAAAAGGAGCTCAAATCAACCTTTAAATCATCAAAATATGATTTCTCAACTTTAGGCCAAAATTCTCAATTTCATGTCAACACGTGATTTTAAACAAGAGCAACTTTCAGAAATAGCATACATATAGGTGAAAATAGGTCTTCGTAACTACAGATTCAAAAATTATAATTTGTAGCCTCTGTGTATCAACTGTATTTATATAATACAATGATACACGACGAGATTGGGTCTATCCATGTTAGCACCGATGTATCAACTGTATAAGAATCGAATCCAATTGATATAAATACACGAATACATGGAGGCGACAAAGTTTTCAAAGTATTGCTATTTAGATACGATTTGTAATTAATACAAACTTAGGTTGAGTTGGCTAGTTAATACTTTAAGTATGCCTATATCTGCAGTTTTTCCTTTAAACAATGAAATAATCGACAAATCAGAAATTTGATGCCAAAATTGGTTTGACCATAACATAAAGACCTTGAATATGAAATTTCAATAAAAAAAAAAGTCCGAATCAACCTCTAAATTAAAGAAATACGATTTCTAGATCTAGGACGAAAAAGCTCAATTTTCTCCAACAAATTCATGGATAAAAACGAAAATCAACTGAAAAAATCATGAATGAATACAAAAATAAGAATTAAATAATTACCCCTTCATTAAATTGAGAAAAATACCACAAAAAAAATCACTCAACTCTTAACTATAGAATTTAAATATGCTCAAAATATCAAATAAATACGATCTAAAACTAATATGTTGTTCAGTCATTAAAAAAAAGAGAGACCTGATTGCTAAAACTCATTTTCCGGCGCTAAAAGACCTGCACCTGCACCTCTTGCACCAACAATATAATTTCTCACTAAAATGGCTGTAATTCTCTCATACGATCTCGAAATGCACCAATTCTTTTTTCTATGAGTCCTAAATAATAATATGGATCTAACTGTTCAATTGAAACTCAATTTCGTGCTCAAAACTCGATATCGACTTAGCGAAATTGCACCAAACTTTTTAGATCATTCCTATAATTCATGCTAAGAAATTTGGAAGTCTCAAAATATTTTTTCCCCGCTGTCCTTTCAAAATATTACTATTCAACTCACTTCTAACTATATTTTATCCCAAGACAGGTAGCACTTGCTATTAAAAAAACTTGAGGTAATTTAGTCTTTGATGATTACATGAATTCATTTGTTGAACAGATGTTTCTAGGTATTCGATGATTACATTGAATTTATTTGTTGGACTGAAATTTCTTGCTACAAAACCATGACAGAAAAAACAGATAAGTTCACGATAGTTCCGGTGAAACGTGGGATCCAACCACAACTTAAATTTCCTATTCAAGAGGAAGGATGGAGTTGGAAGAGAAAATAATTTATTCGTAATGTTCTACGCATTATTTGTTGTCCTTATTTACTTTTTTTATGTGATAAAATCAAGCTATTCACTTGCATAGAGTACTGAAGATTTTGATTTCACTTGCATAGGCTTCGCCTCTATTTTTTCACGCATAATAATTTGTTATATTATTCGCGTATCGCGCGGGCATGTATACTAGTAAGGAAGAAAAAGAAAACATAAATGAGTCAAGTTTGCTTAAAATTATCTCAGGACCGGTCTCATTGCTATCTTGGCAAAAGTTTTAAAAAAAAACGCGGGCAGAGTAGCCAAGCTACAACGATCCACTGAGATTCAAGCCTTTATCAACAAACATTAAACAAAGAGGCCATCAATTTATTTTAGGTCAAGGATTCAAGGGAAGTAAGTCACAAGACATGCAAATGATTCAGACATAAACACCCATGTACACACTTGATTGTTACCATAGTTACAATGAAGTACCATGTAAACGCCTATTCTCGGATGGTTCCTCTTCTGCCTCAGGAAATAAGCTACTCCTACCATCATGGTGATGCTGAGTAAACCGACAAATGACCAGAAAATAGAGGAAGTTAATCACACTTAAGAACGTCAATAGCCAATTGAAGTAATCGAGATGACCTCTATTTATGTTGCTCGCGATCCAGCTTCTGTTGCCTCCGGCTGAGGTAACACCATCTACCATGCTCACCAAGAGACTGCTAGTTAAGTTGGCAACAGCAACGCCAAACGTGTATATAGCTGCTGCAAAGCTGGACATGGTTTTCGGAAATAGACTGTATATGAACTCAATCTGTCCGACCACATTCAAAGCCTCAGCCACCCCGTATAGTGCCAACTGTGGCGCGAGCCACATACAGGACATGTTTAACACAGCGTTCGGGTCATCCTCGAACCCTGCATCGATTGCCTTATTGCGTCGTATGGCTTCTGTTATTGCTGAAAGTGCCGTAGCCACAATGCCGATAATTAAGCCAATCCCCATTCTGGAAACTGGACTTAGCCCTGTCGGCTGTCCAGTATACCTTGACAGCAAAGGCACCAAAGCACGATCGTAAAAAGCAATCCAGATTGTCAAAGTAACAAGGGTAAACATGCCGAATGATCCTGCTGGGATTTCAAACTGAGGGAAAATGTGTCTATCCATAGTCATTAGTTGAAATATCATAAGTGGCTGACTGAACGACACAAGAAGCATAAGACAGGTGGACCACATCGGAAGAACTCTAAGAAAACACTTCAGTGATTCCACTTGTTCCACACAGCAGAGACTCCATGGATCTGAAGCTTTTCCATCAGGTTTCAACTCCATATGAGGATCTTGAATTATGCAAGCTCTATTCAAACACCTATAGTATAGGTGAATGGAGGGAGTGTATGCCCATTAGTAGGCATTATGAAACTGAAAACACATTTCAAGCTAAATGCAATGTTAGATTTATCTATTGCTACAATAATACAATAATTGACAGATAACTAACAACTCCGGTATGTTAGGTGTGAAGGAAAACATTTTCCTGAAAAATAGAAGTAGCTACTTTTATGAACTCTTGATTACATTTAATATACGTCAAATGAAAATGAGTATGAGATGGGTAAACGAAGACCCTTCGACACACTAATAATTTGCTTAATAAAATGCAACGCGCAATTTCATGTGATATAACAAGTCGGTAAAACAATAGTAAGTGCATGAATGGACGTTGAAGATGTCTTATATCATTGAGGAAAATATGGAGGCGCCTATACCTGAAGTCAGTGGATGGTTCCAGGAGCTTTGATTCAGGTGCTCTATAGTAGCAGTCGTCATTATGATTCAACTGAACATTGATATGCCTTTTTCTGAAGGTTGCCACTGCTACTTGAAGCAATCCAGTGAACAAACTCCCTTTAGGTTTTGCTTTGATATAAAGAGGAGATCCGATCAAGAGAACGGAAACAGATAAAACCATGAGCAAAGCAGGGACACCAAACCCAACTTGCCAACCAAAATGATCTTGGATATAAACAATTACAGTAACTGCAAGAACAAGCGACAGTCCTACACTGGCGTAGAACCAATTGAAATAGCTATCCATAACCCTCTCGTTATCTGGATTTTCTTTGTTCTCCAATTGGTCGGCACCCAATGCTATGGAACAAGGTCTAACAAAACCAGCACCAATGGACATAAGCCCAAAAGAACACAGAATTACAGCAAGTTGGGTTGCTGTTGTTCCATTACAATCATGTTGATACTGACCGCAAGGTAATGGCCTGAGTTGTGGAATTACTGTGGTGAGCCAAAGAACAGATGTTCCCTGTTGAGAGAAAAGGAATAAACCTCTACAACTAAACAAGGTCAAAAGATGAAAACAGGAATAAGTCGTATAATCTTGTATTCTGGAAGAAAATAGCACATGTTGAGTGATTGAACACTATTAACGTTACGTTCTTAAGAAATCCTACCTACAACGCTAAAGTTTGCAATCAAATAGTGGAGCAAGTATAAGAACTAGGGATAAACGTGGCAGTTGTGCTAATTTCATTTTTTGTTTTCTAAAGGGTAATATACCCCGAGCAGATGTTTTGCAATTGAAACTTTTCTGACCACCAAATCCTTCATTCAGTCACTAAGGAATCGTTCATCTATGGGCTATCAGCAACCCGATTGGTGAATATAACTGAAGAGAGCTTCAAGTATGCAGAGTTTCTGAGCTTCAGAACATGACCATGTCCATAACGGTAACGAGTAATAAACAAAGTTTATAAGCAACTATAGCCATCCTAAAACCAAAACTTGGTGGCAAATGGTGCTGCACAGAGAACCAAATGAGTTGGTAAGCAAGGACACATCGCTATACTGCACAAACTACCAGCTCATTGCTACTATTGCCCTATTTCTGTAGCTATAAATGAACTCCTGATGCTCTCCAGCGCCACGATCGGCACACTATTTGACTCCGGATAGCAACCTTTAAACTAACTCTTAAAAGGCAGAAAAGCAATTTCTCAAAATACACAGCAACAGCATGCTTTTCCTTTAAATTATGTATACACATAAGTTGGAAACTTTCTTGTTCTAACTAGACATTCTAATCGAACAATTTTTAGAATTTTAACATGCTGCATTAACAAAATAACACTAGTAGGTTTCTTCTCATCTCTCTAAGCATTGGCGGAAGAGTTACCTTTACAGGGGCGAATTTATGTGCTATTTTTGGGGCATGTAAACCCACGCTCTTTCTCTAAACCTAGACATTTTATGTATATATTTTCTAGAATTGATCTAATATTACCCATTGATACAAAAAGACTTAATTATTTACTAAGATGTACAAGGACCAATTCACACTTCACATTTTTTCCTTCTTTTTTTAATAGTGCACTCATACTCTAGAAATCTTAGAATCGCCTCTGGTTACCAAGTACATGCAAAAAATGAAATAGCAAAGCTTGCGCCGCTAAGCTAAACAGGACAAAATTGAAAAGAAGAGAAGAAGTAAGTGAACTTACAATTAGACTAGAGATAGTTCCAATAGCAACAGCTCTAAACCTTCCTAAGTAAGAATCAGAAACAAAGGCACCAAAAATAGCCAATCCATTTGAAAGTGCTGACCATAATGTAAGCAAGACTGAAGCAGGAGCAGCTTCCATGTGATAAAATTTTGTTATGTAGATTATCATGTTTGGTTGCAACCCAAAACTTGCCAATCTCTCACATGATTCATTCACTACAAAAAAAGAAAGGTTCCAAAAAAAAAAAAAAAAAACATGCAACACAAGGAAAGAATTAAAGAAGAAAGTAAAAGAGTAAGAAAATGAGAAGAATTAAATAGACATACATACCTATGATGAAAGGGATGGTTTTTAGACCACCCTTTCTTGAATTATGTGAGTGGTTCAGTAAGAACTCTTCTTGTTCTATGTTGTTGCCCATTTTTTTTCTTTCTTGTTCAAATTCTTGATTACTCCAAGCAGAAAAGGCTAGTCAAAACTTTTGAGGCTGAACGTACTCCCTCCGTCTCACAGTTGTCCACTTCTTTTTTCCTCATTTTAAAAAATCATAAATAAAAAAATAATTTATTAATTTACTGAAACTTTTTAAAAATATTACAAGTAAGTATTCACACAATCAAAAAGCTTGTAGACGTAATATTAAGAAAAATTTAATTAATTTTTTTTAATTTAATAAGATAAACAATTAATATAAATTAATTATTTTTAATAAAATAGATAACTAATATGAATCAAAGGGAGTACTTAGGGACCCGTTTGGCCATGAATATTATTTACTTTATTCTGAAATTTTTGTTTGGTCATAAAAATATCAAATACAACTTGAAGTTGTATTTGAAATTTTGGAAAACACCTCACTTTATTTGGTTTCACCTTTTTCACTTTTTAATTTATTTATTTATTCAAAAAAACTTCTAAATTTTTTATTTTCATAAAATAATCCTATTTAAATTTTATTGCATATTCAAAAATAAATTTAATTTTTTTAAAAAAATATATTTAGATTTTAAATATTAACTTTAAATATTATGATCAAATACAACTTTAAGGTGCTTATAGGACGGATTGGACGGATAATTATGCTTAACGGTTCGGCTTATTGATTATCGGCTTTTAAATATACTAACCCACTAGCCAACCAATAAGATAACTGTTGGTTCGATATCGGATAAGCAATTAATGGAAGATTATTGGGCGGTGTATCGGATAAATCTAAGAGACAATGAATTATCGAACGGTTATCAATATCTATTCCATTTCTTCACTGACTAAGTTGTTTGTATATATTGTGTTTATCTATTTATCAATCGTTTAGGCTTCTTGAGTTTTGTTCGTACGATTTTTTTAATAGGTTATAACATAGAATCAAATTAAAGTTTTCTTCTAGACGTAAAACGTATGTAGAAATATTTTTTAATTACTGGGTCGACAGAAAAATCAACTATTTGATATGATTTGGAATTTCTTAGTTTCATATTGAATTTTGTGAAGGACGCATTGGGATTGTTTCATTTTCATTGCGATCCTTCATGTTATCAAGCATAATTTGTCTTTTGATTTAAGAATTAATTCCAAGTTTCCTTTATGTTTCAAGGAGAGGACTGTGTTTTATGGTTAGAAGTCACAATAAGTGACTCGTTATTTTCTAAGCTACGAAGTAAATAGAATAATGAATGGGGTTCTAGTTTTTGAGTTTACAAAAGATACTTTATATATCTAGGGGTAAAAAGATAAATATGATAATTCTTAACGGGTTAACGATTTATCCAATAAGAAAATTGAGTTATCCTCCTCCACACCAATAAGCCATTAACTATAAAATTTTAATCCGTTCACTAACTGTTAATTCGAAAATTCATTACCAATAAACTAATAAGCTAATTTTATGGTTGGGTTATTGATTACAATTCAAATTTAAATATTCCTAACTTTAACTCTAATTTCAAAAAAAATTAAATAAAATGAATATATATTTTTATTTTCATAGCTACACGCCGACTTAATAAAACAAAAGTCTACTCATTGGGAATGTGAACTTTCTAAACTTATAAAAATAATTTAACGTCCACCTAATTAATGTCCAATGCCCCATAGTTTCAATACTACTACCAATTCGGCAATTCCTGCCATCTGTTCATCCAGGTCTTTGATGGCTAAGATTCATCCTTGCACTATATAATTCAGTTAGGGGCGTTTGGTGTAAGGGACAAAAATAAATAATTATGGGATAAAAAAATAATTTAGGGATAACTTTTTGATATTTGTTTGATTGTCAAGTTCGGAATAACTTATCCCACCATTTGTACCATAGTAATGAGATAAGTTATTCCATATATATGGTGGATAACTTATCCCTAGATAGTTAATTCCGGGATAACTAATCCTGGAATAATTTGTTTCCAACCAAACGACCCCTTAGTGTTTGGTCATAAATTTCTAAATATTTTTGAAAAATTAAATTTGAGTGAAGTTTA
Organism: Jaltomata sinuosa; assembly: GCA_003996215.1. Taxonomy (NCBI): domain Eukaryota; kingdom Viridiplantae; phylum Streptophyta; class Magnoliopsida; order Solanales; family Solanaceae; genus Jaltomata; species Jaltomata sinuosa. Next base: position 45,940 of record QJPP01001306.1, on the reverse strand, counting down.
AATTGAAAAGTTTTAATATGTATTTGACTAAGTTTTTGAAAAAATACATTTCACTCTTTCTTTAAAAAAAATATGAAACATAATTTATATTCATAAATTTTAAAAATTATTAAATATATTCATAAGTTTGACAAAAGTATTATTTTTATAATGAATTAGATAATACCTTCTCTAAAAATCATAACACGATATTATAATAAAACTAATAACAATACAATTACCAGCTATTATAATTTGTTAAATTATAAAAATCAATTGATGCAAAAAAATATTAATAATAATAACAATAGTAACTAGCTATCCTTTAATATAATCTTCCCATATTCTACGAATAATCTGTATAATAAGAATGCGTTTAATGAGAGATTGGGTAGATATTATGGCTAGTGTCATAATTGATTGGTTTTTTTTATATAAAATTTAAAATATTGGGTAAGTTTTAAAATTTTAAAAGAACCCAAAAATTAAATTTTAGCCTAAAAAACACTTTTTCTAAATTTTGAAATCTTGAATTTTTGTCAAAATTTGACAAATGTTTGCCAAACAAATTTCACCAATTTTTTTTCCAAAAACTACTTACAATATCGATGGTCAAACAGGTCCTAAAAATGATAAGATTATTCTGAACAAAATTAATGAAAAAAGAGTTAGGCTAACGGCCTGCTAATTCCTCCGTCACTTTTAATTGTGATATTTTTCTTTACGAGAGTTAATTTAATATAATTTAAATTTAAATATTTTAAATTAAATTAAATTGATTAATATTTTAAATTTTAAAATTTATATATTCGAAAAGTATACGAAAAATATTATAATTTTCAACCTTTCTTATATTAGTATGATAAAAAAATACATCTTAAAATATTGATCAAAATTCATATAATTTAATTGTCGATAATAAAATATGACAAGTAAAAGTGAACCGCGAAAACAATATCTTATGTTACTTTCTTTTCTCTCTTTTAAAGTATGAAGCATGTAGTGCCCGTCATTTTATGTGAAAAAATGTTTTGTCAAAAGTTAACTTATTTCATTTCTATTATTTGCGCAGGAACCTATTTGCTTAAATGATATTGTATGTGCACAAAATTATTATTCTTTTTCTTAAGACCAGATTAATATTTAATGAAGTACTTATTTTTATTTTCATGTACATATAAAAGTTATTTATGTATATTTGGCAGCCAAATCTTTTCGAAGGTTAGCTAAATAAGGAGCACAAATAGATAAAAAAAAATTATTTTGATTTATAATAATAATTTTAATTTTCGTTGATTTTAATTTTTGTAAATAATATAATAGAATGTCATCTAAAATATCATATCTTTAGAATATAAAAGTAATCATATGTGCATAAATATTTTTTTAATATAGTTACGTTGTTTAAATAACTTTATATATATGAATCTCATTATTCAAAACCTCTTGTATTAAACACAAAACAAATGATACTTGCTTTTTTCGATGTGTTATTTGTTAAGTTACTTTTCCAAAAGATAGGAAAAGATGATTTATTCCAAAAGAGTGCATAGCTCTAGATTTTATTTTATTTTTCAACCATAGCTCTAGATTCATTAACCAAAAAAAATAGAGAAAAAAGTAATAAGCACGTTAGGATAGACTTGGGTGAACAAATGGCAAGAATCAGTGTTGTTTGATACGCGGGATAAGTTGGGATATCTCATAGTTAAGTTTGATACTAAATTTATACTATGTTTAGTTGATGGTATAAATTTATCCTGCGACTAATTTATACCATCAACCAAACATGGTATAAGTCTAATACCAAACTTAGTCTTGAAATATCCCATCTTATCTCACCCAACATGGAATTATTTAATACCACCTCCCATATGATATAAAATAGTGAATGTTAAAATATTTAAATTACTTGAAACTATTATAAATATATTATATTGTGAATGTCTATTTATGTACTTCTAGGGGTTATTTGTAGCTGATTTGGAGGTAAATTATGCAAGTATTAATTTTTTGTTTAAGTAATATCATGTTTGGTAGCTGGTATTGGATAAATTATTCATGTATAAATTAATATGATGTTTGATTTTAAATATTAATGATATCTTAATTAGAATAATTACATATATGAACATTGAATCCATTAGACCAATTATAAATGATCTTGGAATAAAGTGTGATTTTGTAGGGGCTCTTTGCATGTCAATATTAAAATTAAACTTCAACTTTTCTTTGTTCTTTACGTGATGAGAGTATTTCAATTGTGGCATTGTATTATATCTTCTTTTAATTTGTTTATTTTAAACTTCATAAGATTCTCCCTGCTTCTCTGAAAATAAAAATAGAAGAAAGAAAAACATGTCTGAAATAATATTTTTTTTTCTTTAAAGGCACTGCACTGCAACAACAAAATCACTTTTTTTTCTTCTTTTTTTCTAGAGACATTAACATTACTTCCTGTTTAAGAGAGAAAAAAATCATTTTTAGTCACACTATAGTTTCAATAAATAACGTAAGACGTTTTCTTTCTCGCTATGTCTTTGTAATTTGGTTTTTCTTGTATCGCTCGCAGGGGCGGATTCACAGTACCGGATGGGGTTCCTGGGCACCCCCACCCGCTACCGTAGATCTTATAATTATATGAAAATATATTAAAAATATAAGTATTTGTAGATAGGAACCCATAAATAATTGAGTGGTTGGCTCAATCGCATGAAAGGAAGCCCTAAGATCCCTTGGAACCGCTGAACTGGAGTTTGAACCCCAATGGATATATTTGTTTATTAATTTATTTTATGTGGAACCCACAAGCTTAAAATCCTGGATCTATTTCTGATCGCTCATCGTGTTATTCACTTCTTTAAATATCGATATTTCTACTAAAAATCATGTTATATGATGTTATATGCCATTACAGTACAAAACAGGTAGATGAGCGCTTCTATTCTTATTTGTGTTATTCACTTCTTTAAATATCGATATTTATATTAAAAATCATGTTATATGATGTTATATGCTATTACAGTACAAAACAGGTAGATGAGCGCTTCTATTCTTATTTTTTACAAAATTAGGAACTTGAATTTAATTTTTATATTAATAATAATATTGTTCATTAGTTCCATGGGATGCCTCACATGAAGTGATCACGTGAGAAGTGAACATTCTTAAACAACATATGAAAAACAAACATGAAACTTTCTTTATCCATAAAGTTAATCTGGGTACAAGGGTCAAATTTATCCCTAAACTTTTATTTATTGGTTAATTTTATCCTTCATCATACTATCCGCTATATTTATCCATGTCATTACTAAAGTTTTCACTTATACCCTCCCTTTGATGGAAATGCCCAAATTAGCACAATTCACCGAATTTAAATTTAAAACCCATAACTCACAATATAACCCGCCCGACCCGTCTTAACCAAAAAGACCCAAACAAAAATGTACAGTTAGACACAAGTGAAGAACAACCGAATCTACATGAGTCCAGATGAGCAATTGAGCATGATAAGTTTGATTTTAATTTTGACATACATTATAAATGATTAACCCTTCTTTCATAAAAAAAAATGCAGTAAGTCTAATGTTAAGTCCACTTCTTTTGAATCCTACTACTATTTTTGATAGGTCACATAACAAATAGGGTGTTTAGGGCAGATTATGTTGAATTTGAGCGGGTTAAAAGTTATATGAGTTGAAATCAAATAAAATTAGGTAATAACTCAACTCGTTCAATTTTTACAAAGTTTTAATTTTCTTGTTTATTTTTTAATAACTTATTTAAGGGTCAAACCCAGCTAGATATACTTGCACAAATTTAAAAGGGACATGAATAATGAACTATGTCCCCCCTTTTTCTTCCCTCTTTATTTTGTGTGATTCCAAACTGTATGCTTTTATGTTAAGCAAATAGACATGAAAAATAATATATATATATATATAAAAAATGCTTGAAACTTTGATCTTAGATGGTAAAAATAGATTAAAGGGGTATATCTAGAATACAGATTCAAACAAATTTTAATTTGCAAGTAAAATGCATTTCCTGATATAATTTTAATTTTCAAACATTATTTTTCTTTCAATGGAGTGCTAAGAATCTGTTTGATCATAGAAATTATTTTAAAATAAATAAATAAATAAATAATTTTCACTTTATTTGAAAATCAATATTTCGGCCATGAAAATTTCAAATTCGATTTGGAGTTGTATTTTAAATTTGAAAAATAACTTATATGTAACTTGCTTTTGTAACGATCGGGTTCGTCGTTACGGGTACACTTTTCATGCCAAGTTTCGAGTTAAAAAATTTTCGAGTTTGGAAGTTGAAAATTCTGAGCTAGGCTAGTCTCGGCCGATTATGGAGCGAGGTTTGGTCTAGGGCAATCCGGGTGAGGATTGGGTAACGTGTCTTGTTTTGAGCTAGGTTTCCTTGCAGCTAAGACATAGAGGAGTCTGGGGAACTTTTCAGAAGTGAATTTGGGTGAGCAGAACTCTCGGTATCAAGGTTGATGTAAAGAGGTTATTCCAGAACGTCAGAAAATTAAGTGTGTTGTAAAATGAATATTTTGGAGGACTTTACGACTTTTTGTCCCGTGTCAACCGCCCTAGCAATTGACACACCGCTGTAGCGACCTCCGCTATAGCGGAGAAAATACCGCTATAGCGGAAGTCAACGTCGGTCAGCACCGCTATAACGGATGGTTCCGCTACGGCGATACTGCTATAACGGAGTGGGGACTGCTATAGCGGACCAGTCAAGATTTATTGCAGAAAACTTTCCCAAAACGTTCAGTTTTCATCAAGAACGTTTTCGAGAAGGGCAAGGGCGATTTTGGGCGAACTCCTTCAGTTTTTCATCATTTTTCGTCGCAGAAGTAAGGATTTTACCCCCTAAACTTCGTACTATCTTCCCTATGCTATAGAATTGCTAGAGGTGGACTTGGGGGAAGGTTTTGAATGACATAGGAATGGTAGAATCTGGAGAAAAGAGGGATTCTAGGGTGTAGGAGTTTTTGGGTGTTGCTATTTTCATTGGATTATGATCATGTGACCTTAATTCTCTAAATGTATCCATAAAATGGTAGAAATAGGTGAATTAGTGGTGGAAAAGCCCAGAAAAAGAGGTGGAATGATCATAGTTGGCCTGGGTTTTGGAATTTTGCATAATCGAGGTAACTAGTTGGCCATAAGGATTGATTTTTGGTTATTATATGTTATTTTAGACCAAGAACAAGCAAGAACTTTGGGAAACGGGAAAGCCCCGGTTCAGTAGAGCTTTGGAACATTTCGAGGTAAGTGATTGATGAATGCTCAAATCGTGCTCCCCAAGTTGGAGGCCACGACGATCGTGCAGCAAAATAAAATTTATAATCCCAACGAGTGTCGGGGTCGTACCCAAGAGACTTGGAGTAGATAAATAGAGATTGTATTGAGTTGAGTTCAAAGCGAGAGTAAATGCTCAAAATAGAAAGTAAAAGGATGGGGTAATTGGGATGTTGTCACTACAATCACAATTCAATTAAAAAGTAATAAAAGAAAGGCTGGTGTATCAAGTTGACTAGACAACTAGGAATGTGTATCCGATGGAGCTTTAATTATGGGATAGAGTAATTATCAATTCATACTTATTCTCGCTTATTGACATAAGTAGCATTGGTCAAAGGTAAAAATTATTTATCTCTCGATCAGCAATCTTATATCCGATGATCTCGGTTAGAGCATCATTGGTTTAATCAACAAACAACCAATCTAAGCTTGGGGAGGTAACACTATCTCTAGCTTAGACCCTTAAATGGGTGATTCCATCGATAAGAGCTATCTCTAGCCTCAAATCTGAATGGAATCCCAAGTTTCCACTAGTAATTTCACATCCGAAACTATGAAATCCTTTCTCAAGCAATCACATAGTCAAGTAATAAAAATTAATGTTTGTAACCACCAATTTTTGGATTAAAACTTAGTGAAATTACTAGACCCATGTTAAAAAAGTAATTATAAGCAAGAATAAATAACACCCACACCCATTAGCTAAGCACCCATCATCAACACACCCCTAGACAAGAGAAATTAGCTACTCATAGCTAGAGAGAAAGAGATGTCAGCTGGGTAAGTCAAAATCTCTTCCATTAGAGCTGAATCTCAAGTTCTAGATTCAATTTGAGCACACAAGTGTTAACCAAGAGAATTAGATTGAAACCCTCTTCTCAATGGAGGTGAAAACTTAGTCTCCAAGCAAAAAGTTCTTCAGAATATTCAGGACTGAAGAAAGTTATTTACAATTGTGTCAAAATAGGCCTTTTATAGTTTCCCAAAATGTCACTAAAAATTAGGACAAAAAGCCCTCGAGGAGGTGTGCAGCGCGACGTGTGGTTCGCACGTTGTGATGTGCACATTGCACACTGCCTTCAGTTGAACTAGTGACTTCAACTATCTTTAGGAGCTCCGTGCGAAGGAGGTGCATTTCGCACCTTGAGATGTACGCGTCGCACAGCGACCTCACCTCTTAACAGACTCTTCAAGATTTTTGCAGCTTTATGCGGAGGAGGTGCAGTTCACACCTCGACTTATGCGTGTCGCACGGCCACCGCATCTCCAGTCAGAATCTTTAGATTTTCCGAACGCTTCACACTTAACTCCTTTTTGAGCTCCTTTTGGGTCCATATCCTTGTTTTTCATCTTTTATCAAAAGTACCTGCATAAACATCAATAAAGGCCATAAGAACCTCTAAATCTATTCAAAACATAGCAATAATTCATGGATATAGGCCTAATAAGTTGGTAGATTACCGACTTATCAAACCCTCAAACTTGAACTTTTACTTGTCTTCAAGCACGATACTCACAAGATAACGAATAAATTATGCTCTAGGCTCAATCTAGGCACAAAAGACTACTCTACACTAAAAATTAAGAAAAAGAATAATCGAAAGACTCAAATAAATGACTCAACTACTATGTTCATCTTAATTTGAACCACCACAAATTCAAGGCAATTGATCATTTCAAAACCTTTTCCAAAAGGACATCATTTCTCATTCAAAATCAAGGGAATTTTGCCATTCAAAACAAGACATTTAAGCTTCTCAAGTCACTGGCATGGACCGTCAAGGTTTGCTTCAAGATTCGCCACACAACTTGTCTCATTCATTCCCCTCAATTGAAATAGAGACTCTATGTTTCGATTCGAGTGCATGATGTCACTCACTACAAGAGAGAATCCCACTCACAATCATTCAATTCACAAAATACGGGATTATAGGAGAACCAAGAAGACTCTCACTCTCTCAAGGAAGTTCAAGTGCATAAGCGTCGAACCATAGGCTTGCCCTTCATGTATATCGCCACTAATATAGGATAGCCAAGCTCGGAATCACCAAAGACTTGCGGGTTACGATGTTGGCTAGGTCTAAGGTGAAGATATCATTTGGTTCAAGTGACTACACCTCCCTAATTCTCTTTGTTCTTATTTCGAACACCGCTCACATTTTCCAATTTCAACTTCACCTTATTTCTCCCTCACACAACCCAAGATTTCTCCTTTTTACTCATGATCATTCAGACTCCTTATACCACCTCCACTTGGTAGCACCTATTTTTGCTTTTCAATTTGCTCATTGGATTGATCTTTTGGAGCAATTTTCAATTCAAAATTAAGGTGCTACCTTGCATTTGAAGTGCACTTCTTTTCTTCTCACTATTTGATCACATGCACCCCCAAACTTAGGCATTTGCCTATGTTATCTTTCATTCCCCCCCCCCCCAAACTTAGGATTTTAGCCTACATTTCATTTTTAAGCAATTAGAAAGGATGGGTGCCAAGGTAGAGGTTCCAAAAAGGTCAAGGTGTTACAAGGTTCCAATGAACGGTCACAAGCTCAAAAGGGGTTCACTAGGATTTGATGTTGTGGGAAGTCATTTGGGTGAAGTGGCTATCAAAAAGGGCCTAACGTCATCTTCCAAGCTCAGTCACACCTAGAATTTTGCCTTAAATCACATTCGGGGCAAGTTCTAGACGACACTTTTGCACAAGAATCAAGGTAAAACCTCACCACACAAGGCATCATGCCACAAGACCTCTTTCATTAGTCTCATAATCAATTGGGGCAAATGATTTTTGACAAGCTATTCCGAGTTCATTACACACATTTTTGTGAGTCAATCAAGCCAAAGCAAGAGTGTGCAAGTCATGACAAGAGAATGCTTTTCCTCAAAGATTTATTTCCCTTTTTTTATTATTTTCAAAATAATTTGCCAAGAGAAAATTTTTGGTAGGCCCATTTCGAGACAAACAACTACGGACTCAATTCTAAACTAAAACTTGGCATTTTTCCTTAAGAAAGTCGTCTCTCAGTCTATCATACGGAAACACCAACCTAGTTCAACACACAAAAAAAATAAAAGAAAAACAAAAGAAAATGATCAAAACTTTTACTCCATGGGAAAGAATCATGGTATTAAGAAAACTTTCGGAGTTTATTTCTAAACTACTATTAACAAGGCGATATCTGAATTACGCGCTCATGATTCATTCAAAACAAGCCTCGCGTAGACCTTTAGCGCATTTGCAAAGCATGGGTAGTAAGACAATGGAGCATGTAAGACCAACCCGGCAATACAATCTCAATCAATAAAAATCAAGCCCGGCAAGGGCACAAATAAGCTCAAGGTAAAAACAAAATATAGAAACAAAAGGTAATCCAAAGGCCCGGCAAGGGCAATAAATATCACAATCATCCAAATATGCTCGACAAGGGCTGAATAAAATCTAGCAGAATATCAACAAGGCCCGACAAGGGCAATAAAATATCTCAAGCCCACTCACCAACAAAAGCAAGTAAAGCCACCCCCTCCCCACAAAAGGAGCATTTCCCTCAATGCTCATAGTGCAATGGGAATAAGGGGTGGAACTCCCCGGAGGACTTGGACTCATCATCAACAGCAGCAACAACAGCTTCCTCATCAGTATTCCTTCCACTCATGCCAGCACCACCCTTTTGGAAATCAGCAGAAAGTGTGGAGTCACAGAGAACCCGATGGAAGTCAGGGTTCTCATCATCGTCCAACTCCTGATCATCATTACCGGACAGCTCCTCATCCGCATAGGCTGTAAACAGGTCATCCAAGGGTCTGGGAATGGAATGAGGTGGAGGCAAGGTGGTCAAATCTGCTTCTACCACCGGAGCTTTACCTTTTCCCTTACGAACATCCTTCCATAGTGTAGTGATTGACCCCTCAATGACATCGACCCTCTTGTATAGTGAGTTCAGGCTATCCACCACCCCCTTTACTGCACTCTTGACAGCCTTGTTTATCATTCTGGTTAGTTTAGTAGCTAGGTCAGAAAGCTGTTTCTCATGGTTATGAGTTTTGTCAACCATATCATGAAGGCTACTTTTGGTCATCGAGAGGGCTGGGGCATGTGTACGTGCCTCAGAAGTAGCCCTAAAGAGGGATAGAACATCTACTCTAGCATCAAGATTATCACTCGCAGCCGCTACTGATGCCTGAGTCCTTTGCCTCTTAAATCGGGGGGCATCCATGTTAGTTTTCTTATCAAGATCAATCACCCCCATAGCGTGGGTGAATTTGTCGCAACTGAGGCAGGGAATCTCTGCCTTGGTACACAACTTGCTAATCAATACTGGGAAAGGAAATGCATCCTTACCCTTGCAGGCTTTTCTCCGGATAACCATGGCTGTAATTTCTCCAAAATTCACATGTTCTCCTGTCATGATGGCAACAACTAGGATGGAACCCTTTTGAGTTATTTTATGATCATTTTGAGAGGGGAGGAACCTGTTACGGACTAAATCATACCATTGTTAGGCTTCAAAGTGCAGAGTTTTTCTCAGGATATCACCCCCCACAGTGGACCAAGGAGGAACGTCTTGAGCAATAATGGAGGTTGTTTCCTGATATGGCTTTGAGTCAGCCATCAACTTGCCATGAGGGTTGGTGCAGGGTCAATTGGGTGTCCCCAATAGATAGCATTGATGGCAGCAGGTCTGATGCTAACTCTCTTGCCCCTGAATATGACTGAATCCAGGTTGGGAAATTTCTCTGAAGGCCCTTTGTATCCTTTGGAGTCCTATGTAGCCTGATAAGCCGCAAAGAATTTCTGCACAACTTCCTCATAGTACCCGTCGGGTACATCCTAAAAGGGGTGCCACTCTCATTCAGCAAATTACCGGTGCATGTTAGGTAGCTCATCTCTGACCTCTCCCAAGTTAAAACTTTACTCCTCATTAAATCCTCTATCGTTGTCCCACTTGTAGAAGGCTTTCATGCCCTCCATCCCAAAGTGGAGCCTTGCTTCTTCAGCAGCAGACCTTTGCCTAGGTTGGCTTCCTGTGTTGCACCTGTTTGAAGACATATTCTGCATACAGATATTGTGATCCAAAAACAAAAACAAAACCTAAGACGAAATTGGAAACCTACTAAAGATGGAATGCAACGGATTAGAAAAATAAAGTAGGTAACTGTTGGTTTACGCGGACCACATGCGAAATGCACCAGAAGGAGTGTGCGTCGCATGTGCTATCGCACAAGCAAGCAGGGACCTTCGGGGATTTTCCATTTAGGTGCAAAGTTGGTGTGATTCGCACCATCCAAAGTGTGTGTCGCACCAGGCGTCGCCTCTCATATTAGTGACTGGATTTTTCTTTTAAACATGGTGCGATACCTCATGCGACCCGCACATCAAGATCTATGCATCTCATGCGAAGCGCATAAAGGCACAATTAGAATTTTTGGTTTCTTGTATTTTTGTGAATTTCGCATGTGATCCATAGAGAAAAATATGCTTAGGCACTGGGCACCATGCAATAACCCAATCAACATTAAACAAGGGGGACAAGGAATCTCATGACCATAATTTTTGGGTACTCAGACTTCCCCGGATTTTCATTGACATAATAACAAGCAAGAAAGGAACTCAACGACTTTCCTTAAGATGGACGTTACCCTGTCTATCATTGGAAACATCAAGCCCTCACTTGCATAACGGACACCCACAATTTCAGCAATAATTAACCCCCTCCCCGTACAAGATCATATACCCCAAATAGAATGCTCAACAAAAATCATAGGTATACAATCAGCGAAATTCAGCCTCCATAACAAATTTTCAATAAAAAATTCATGACAAACGATGATTTGCCCTTAAGAACGACGTCACCCAATCTATCATCGGGCCAAATCATTCGTTCATCACAAGTGGGTTACTCAGACTTCACCCCAACACATAATTCAAGGATAATAATCACTACCAATCAACATGCATTAACAAAATTAAAGTTCTACCAAGTTGATACATAGCAATATCATCAATACAACTTAGAATTGGGGACCCAAATTTTTTGGATCTCACCCAAAATTAACATGGCAATTCTACTAAGGATGCTTCACAATATGAGTTTTCAACTTCATAAAAATAAGTATTTAACGTCGAAGAACTTACCACAAGTGAAGATTATGAAGAGAGGAGTGAAAATTGAAGCTTTTTGTTCTTCAACAATGGTGACCCATGAAACCTTCCCGGAGAGATGACGACGGCAGTGGTGATGGAATGGTGGAGATGGTTGGGTGAGAGGAGAAGAAGATTTTGGGAAAGTTTGAGAGATTTGGAGAGAGTTTTGGGATAGAATTTTGAGAGTTTAAGGGAAAAGATGGTGGAAGAAGAACAGAAAAGGCGGTTTTAAAAGAAAAAGTAGAAGAAAAGGCGGTCGGGTCATCTCCGGGTCGAGTCGGTCAATGGGTTAGATCAATTAAATTTCCAACTTACCGATTGTGCGCCGCGACATACGATTCGCACCATACAAGGTGCGGCCGCATGGCATATCGCACATGCCCTTTTTTCACCTCTGAGTTTGCCCAGGCAGCTGTTTCTCCATGCGATGGAGGTGCGACGCGCATTTGGGCCCGTGCGCTCTGCACGGCCCAGCGCAAGTCACCTCAATTTTTTTAAATTTCCTTCAGGCATTCTGATTTGGCATGTGGTAGGTTGTGCGACACGCACAAATACTTATGCGGTCCACACAGTCCACCTCATGGCCCCTTTTTGCCCTGCTTTCCCTTGTTCATTTTTCCATCCATGCATTCCCTACAAAAACACCAAAAATAACAAAAGATAACCAAAAATAAATAAATAAATAAACTTGAGTTGCCTCCCAAGCAATGCTTTGATTTAACGTCGCGGCACGACGATACTACCTTAATAAATCATTTTTAGGTTGATGATGGTGTCTCTAGGCAACGTCCCTTTCATCCTCGGGTTCATTTGTCTTAAGAGGTGGTACATTTGGGCCTCAAGATGCTTGATTAAGGCTGAGTGAGAGCTCACAGTTTGGTGAAGTGTTGAGATCTCACTCTTTAGCTCGCTCACTCCCGTATTTGTGTTGTCCACCTTTTCAAGAACCAAGGACAGCATATCCTCCAACTTGGAATGACCGAGGTTTCTTGTACCCGGTTGGTAGAGAGATTTCACCTTGTTCGGAGGGATATAGGGATTCAAACTCCGGTGATTAAAACGATCATTATCCTTGTCTCTATCCCGCCAATTTCTGTCTCTTTCTCTATCTCGAATCCAACCTTGGTTCTCCTCCCTCGGGTGATAATACCTGAGATGAGAATTCACCAACATAAAACATAGCTTGCCATCAACCACAGTCATCAATTCATCATCGATTGCTTTGATTTTCATTGTAATCACTGCTTCACTGTCTTAGCACCGCCAACTCTTATCACATGATTGGCCATCAAATCAATTTGTTTCATCATTTTGGCCATTGTCTCATCTCGCTCCTCCTTTTTTTTTCTCATTTCATTAGCCAAGATGGATGAGGGTCCTTCCACAGTTGGTATATCAGCTTCTCTTGTATGCCAAGCTTGATTGGTTTTTGCCATTCGCTCTAACAAAGTCGAGGTAATGGGAAACTCTAAGTCCATGAAGGTAACACCATCAAGATTGTCAACGATCGATTTATTCATAAAGTTCAATGATCTATAGAAGCTTTGTAGCAGCACATTGTTTGACAACTCATGATTTGGACACAAGAGAAGCTTCTTTTTAAATCTTAGCCAAACCTCATGAAGAGGCTCATCCGGGAGTTGCCTAAAGTTGGTGATCTCATCTCTTAACTGCATCATTCGAGATGGAGGAAAGAATCTTGATATAAATGTCTCAACCAGCTCGACCCAAGATATGATAGAGTCATCCGACAAATCTTCCAACCATGTTGTGGCTTCCCCCGTCAAGGAAAAAGGTAATAGGCGTAATTGGATCGACTCTTGGGAGATATATTGAAAGATGAACGGTTGGCAAATCTTCACAAAATTTTGAATATGCCGGTTGGCCTTTTCATGTTCTGCTCCACCAAATAGGCCTTTCAATTGGATTAAGTGAAGCATGGTGCTAGTCACATGAAAGATAGTGTTTCCCACCGTGGGGGGTAGGCGGATTGCACCTACACCCCCTTGCATAATAGGCTCAGCCTCATCGGCCTCCATGAAGCCGTCAACGCTCTCGTTGTCATCGGTCTCATTCATAGGCTAGCCTGCTTACTCACAGCACAAACAACAGACAAAAGTAAAAGAAACAAGTACTCTCAAGGTGACTTCAAATCAACAATCAAAAATAGCTAACAACTCAAGTCCCCGAAAACGGTGCCATTTTTTATGAACGCACAAATTGTGCTCCCCAAGTTAGAGGCCACGACGATCGTGCAAAAAAATAAAATTTATAATCCCAACGAGTGTCGGGGTCGTACCCAAGGGACTTGGAGTAACTAAATAAAGATTGTATTGAGTTGAGTTCAAAGCGAGAGTAAATGCTCAAAATAGAAAGTAAAAGGATGGGGGAATTGGGATGTTGTCACTACAATCACAATTCAATTAAAAAGAAATAGAACAAAGGCGGGTGTACCAAGTTGACTAGACGACTAGGAATGTGTATCCGATGGGGCTTTAATTATGGGATAGAGTAATTATCAATTCATACTTATTCTCGCTTATTGACATAAGTAGCATTGGTAAAGGGTAAGAATTATTTATCTCTCGATCCACAATCTTATATCCGATGATCTCGGTTAGAGCATCATCGGTTTAATCAACAAACAACCAATTTAAGCTTGGAGAGGTCACACTATCTCTAGCTTAGACTCTTAAATGGGTGATTCCATCGATAAGAGTTATCTCTAGCCTCAAATCTGAGTGGAATCCCAAGTTCCCACTAGTAATTTCACATCCAAAACTATGAAATCCTTTCTCAAGCAATCACATAGTCAAGGAATAACAATTAATATTTGCAACCACCAATTTTAGGATTAAAACTTGGTGAAATTACTAGACCCATGTCAAATAAGCAATTATAAGTAAGAATAAATAACACCCACACCCATTAGCTAAGCACCCATCATCAACACACCCCTAGACAAGAGAAATTAGCCACTCATAGCAAGAGAGAAAGAGATACCAGCTGGGTAAGTCAAAATCTCTTCCATTAAAGCTGAATCTCAAGTTCTAGATTCAGTTTGAGCATACAAGTATTAACCAAGAGAATTAGATTGAAACCCTCTGCTCAATGGAGGTGAAAACTTAGTCTCCAAGCAAAAAGTTCTTCAGAATATTCAGGACTGAAGAAAGTTATTTACAATTGTGCCTAAATATGCCTTGTTATACCCCATTTTAACCGGGTCAAAGCGAAGTACAACATATTGGTGATTCTTCAATTATTAATTTAAAGAGTCGCCACCTAATTAATTTTTAAAGGTGAATTAGGACACCTAATGTATTAACTAAAGTTATCCTAAATTAACTCTAATTAAAGGTCTACTTTAACTTATGTGATTCTAGATAAGGGTTCTAATTATCCTAAAGGGGAGTGGTTAAGCATCCTTTAAGATCCGCTAAACACGGTTAACAAGCCAAACTTAGGTTAATCTAATTAAAATCAACAAATTAAAACAAACAAATTTTAAACTCAAAGAAAGCTTGAAAGATGTTGGCAATTCAAAGTTTTTCAAAAATTATATATCTACTTAATTCTTATGAGAAAAATGTTTAGTTATTTTCAATCAAATTTTGCCGTAACTAATTAAATAACTTGACATGGTTAAAAAGAAATAAATAAATAACAAGTAAATTTTCTAAAGTACTTTCTAATCTTTTTGAGAAAATCCCTTTTTATCTAAAACATACCTATAACACCTTAAATGTGATAAGAAGAAATAACTTGTGAAAATTCTTTGAAAAAAGTAAAAATGCAAGAAAATTAAGTAAATGATTTAATAGTGGTGAAGGCAAAATGTGTAGATAATAATTTTATTTACACTTAGAAAAATGCGTCGAATCAAAATAACTAAGGATTAAGTATCAATTAAGTTGACCAAAAATATTTAAAAGATATGCAACTTAACTAATATAATTGTAAAATAAATAAATTACTAAGCAAAACTTTTTTTGGGTTAAAATTATAGGCCTACGCTTGATTTAAAAATAGTGACTTTGAAAGAGGTTTTAAAATCTTATTATTAATAAAAATATTTCTTAAAATAAACAAAAGAGAATTCCGAGGACGAAAACGTTAATTTTGCCCCTTTTGAAAGCTATTTTGTTCTTCGACAATCTACACTTTAAATTTCCAAAAAGGGCTATATCTTTACAACAAAATGTGTATTTTAAGTTCTAAAAAAAAGGTTATATTTCTACCTTAAAATTTGCATTTTTGAGACCAAAAATCTGCACTTTTTAAATTTATTTAAAACCGCATTTTACTCTAAGAAAAATCTGCACTTTTACACCCAAGAAATCTTTGTTTTAAGCCTTTAAACAACTATAATTTACCTATAAAAATCTGCATTTTTAACCTTTGTAAAGCTGAGTTTTTAACTGAAAAATCTGCTCTTTTGAACTCGTTTAAAGCTGCATTTTTTTTACCCTTAAGAAAACTGCATTTTTTACACTAAAATAACCTTCGTTTTAAGTTCTTAAAAGAGCTGCATTTTTCTTTTACTTAACTAAAATCGGTTTCAAGAAGATACTTCTAGGAAGCAAAGTCGTTTGACATAACAAAGGGATTCTCTCTTATTTATTTTTGCAGAGTAAAGAGTGAGGGAAATAAAAGTTATAACCAGGCTTGATTTCTAATACTTCAAAAATATCATAGATGCGCGTATATATATATATATATATACGAAGTAAAAGAACTAACTACATGCTCCCATTATCATATATAGCTAACTACCCTTCCTAAGGTTCAAGTATTCTAGGCCTAAATCTTTATCGACGAAACCAAAAAAAGAAATTGAAATAAGAGTTAGAATAACTAATTAAGCATAACAAAATTCATAATAGAATCAATAACAAGTAGGGTAAAGAGAAAATGAAAGAAGTATCTCCCCGCTCTCATTTTTGCTAAGGAGAGATGGATGAAGATAGATGTGATATTCCAAGTCCTTCTCTTCTCCCTTTAATCTTTGTTCGGACACAAAATGAGAAGACTAGAGATATGCTTGACGGGTAAAATGCAAGTGTACTCGTTCTACAATGACGGAGTCTCATTTGAGACTCCTTGCAACTCCGGCAAGTCATGCAAAAGAAGAAAATGGAAAAGAGAAAAGTTAGTAAAGAAGCATAATGTTACACGAACACAAACAGAGAAAAGATGAGTAAAAGAACATTTGAACATTCAACTATACATAAGAGTCAAGTGATCTAAATAATTCATTACCAAACCTTAGTAAAGTAACACAATTGTGACAGAGAACAAGTATACCAAAAATAGACATGAATAATCATACGAGCATACCAGAAAGTATAATAACATAAAAGGAAAGCAGGTTCTCAACAATACCCAATAACGTGTACATATGCAGGACAATGAGATGCAAATCGTATAAATTGATTGTTTTTCTAGTTTTTTAAACAAAGTAAAAGAAATCACGTCTCAAGATTGTATGCATTCTAAACTAAGATTCTTCGTGTAGCTATCATGTATTCATTTACGAAGCTGAAACAAATTAGGAATTAATTTAGTAAAACACCTAAATAACATGCCGCGGAGGCAAACTACACAGAAGATATCCATTTTTGTCCAAATAAAATACCGCTAAAGAAAACCAAAAAGTGATTGATGCTATGATTTTCTCACAGAAACATAAGTGGAAAAAAACTTGAAAGATGGCATTGATACAGACTACTTAAACATAATTTCACATGATTCAAAACAGTGGTATTAACCCATGTTTTCTAGGAAAGAAAGAAGATAATACTTAAACATAAGAAAAATAAGAACATTTTTTTTCACGGGATAAAGAGGAACAAAACCTATAACATGCCTTCTACAAAGATCTCGTTAACGAAGGAGACAGAGAGAAAAAGAAAAGAACAGGATAATGTCAAATTTTCACCTTTTTTGGAGCAGCGAACTTAGAGCGTTCTTGACCAAGGATCTATGCTCGAAACTTGACGAAACCAAACTTAAGAACGCACAAGAAATCCAGAAAAAAAAAACAAGAAGGATAAAGGGACTAGCTATTTGCGAAAAGAGAGAAGTTTCTTGCTGTGTATGGATGGCCGAAAACTGATGCCCAACCCTTGGTATTTATAGGAGCGAAGCTAGGGTTCATGGGGAGATTTTGGGTGGGATTTTGAGGGGCAAGTTTGAATTTGAACGTTTGAGAGAGGGCAGACAACTTACACATTTTTGGCCTCTAATTTTCTCTGCCTTGGCCAAAATCTTTCTCGTTTTGCAAAGGTTGAATCAAAGTTTTCCTCAAAATAGTGCAACTCATCCTGATACCAAGGGATTCGAAAAGATTAAGGGCACAAAAAGGAAGCCCTCTCTATATCAACGCCAAGAAAGGACGGAGAGAGAGAACGTTTGCTCGAAATGGAGCACACAAGCTTCTGATGGTGAGTATTTGGTGGTCAAATTTGTCAATAATGGTGGAAAAATCCAAAGAAACTCCTCTGCCATGGCAGAGAGGAAGAGAGAGGCGATGGAGGGAAGAGAGGGAGAGTCACGTGCGGCTAGTGAGAAATCTCATAATATTTTAGGGTTTCAAGGGTATGTTAGGTATTTCGCGTACATTAAGTTGGGGTAAATTAGGTAGTTCAAGCAAATGGGGTGAGTTGGATTTTGGGATGAGTTTGACCAACCAATAAGAGAGCGACATATGGCAGAGGAGAGGCTAAGAGTGGAGAGAGTGTGCAGGGAGTG
Organism: Jaltomata sinuosa; assembly: GCA_003996215.1. Lineage (NCBI taxonomy): Eukaryota > Viridiplantae > Streptophyta > Magnoliopsida > Solanales > Solanaceae > Jaltomata > Jaltomata sinuosa. The sequence goes on along the minus strand of QJPP01001306.1, from coordinate 27,736 downwards.
TGTTTGTGTCCGTTGGATGCTTACGTGGCCTTAAGTGGCGTCCACGCAGCGCTTACATGGAAAAGATGAGTGAAAAAGGATGGGCTGCAGATTGGGCTTAATTGTTGGGCTAAAAAGATGAATTTATGGATCAAAGTTTATAAAAATAGGCTGAGTAAAAATACATTCTTCCTTGTATTTCGGTGGGCTTCCAAATTAAGATTAAAAACATTCTTAAAAATATTTATATTAATGTATACTTAAATAAATAAATTATTTAATATCGAAAGATAATTATTAATACTTAAATGAAAATTAACATCATAAGAATTACGCAACAATATTTAGAAAAACAGAGAATAAATTATTTAATATCGAAAGATAATTAGTAATACTTAAATAAAAATTAACATCATAAGAATTACGCAATAATATTTAGAAAAATAGAGTTCAAGAAATACTTCATTTAATCGAAGAAAACACGTAAAATGCCTTTTGTGAAAAATAGTCAAGAATTAAAAAAAATGCCAATAATAATAATAATAATGATAAGTTGAAATAATAATGGAAAATAATGGTTAAAATGTTGTGTTTAATTTATTAATAATTTAGAAGCTCAACGAGATAAATTGGAAGAAAGGAGGGTCAAAATTGGGTATCAACAAGCCTTTTATAGTTTCCCAAAATATCACTAAAAATTAGGATAAAAATGCCCTTCGGGAGGTGTACAGCACGACGTGCGATTCACACGTTATGATGTGTGTGTCGCACACTGCCTTCAGTTGAACCAGTGACTTCAGCTATCTTTGGGAGCTCCGTGCGAAGGAGGTGCGGTTTGCACCTTGAGATCTGCGCGTCGCATAGCGATCGCACCACTTAATAGACTCTTCAGGATTTTTGCAGCTCTATGCGGAGGAGGTGCGGTTCGCACCTCGACTTGTGCGTGTCGCACGACCACTGCATCTCCAGTCAGAATCTTCAGCTTTTCCGAATACTTCACACTTAACTCCTTTTTTATCTCCTTTTGGGTCCATATCCTTATTTTTCATCTTTTATCAAAAGTACCTGCATAGACATCAATAAAGGCCATAAGAACCTCTAAATCTAGTAAAAACATTGCAATAATTCATGGATACAGGCTCAATAAATTGGTAGATTACCAACTTATCATTGATGGTTATTGATTCCTTTATGCATTGTATGTTCGTATGCTTTGCTTAAGTATTGTATGAGTTGCATGCTTAGGGAGTGTTTTATGAATGTCTAACTATCCGGTTATCAGTGTTGTGAAATGAACAAGGTGTTATTGTTTGTTGGTCTACAAGTGTTGATTTGTTCATTGTTTGTGACTCTTAGATTTATGTGTGACATTCGGTTGGCTCGAGTACCACGCTAGTACGGGATACTAAATGATTGGCTTGGGTACCACACCTGGTATGGGATAATAAATAGTTGGCTCGGGTATCACGGTTGGTACGGGATATTAAATAGTTGGCTCGGGTACCACGCCTGGTACGAGTTTATTTTATTAAATTATTATATTCTGATGATGGTTTCATGAGTGTACCGGGTTGTATTTCTGAAATTATAATTATTGTATATGGTCCTTGAGAGGTCGGGTCATTGTATTTGATTGTGAGTTTGGCCTTGGTGTATACTGGATTGCATATTTAACACTTAGGTATTGTTAGGGGATCCCGGGGTGGGTCCAGGCTATGCAACACATAATGTTTATTATTTTGTCATTGAATATCGGCAATGGTTGTGAAGTGGATTACATGTGGGGATAAGCTAAGAAGGGACTTGTAGTATAGGAATATATGTTGGCTTGTTCACATATTTCCTGTGCTTTACTTAACTTTAGCTACTGTTCATATACTGCTTATTTGGAACTGGCTGATATTCTACCAGTACATGGTGGTTGTGTACTGCTTCTGTATTTGCATTTCTTTTTGTGAGTACAGACAATCTTCCGATGGCTGATGCGTGACCTCATTTGTAGTCCTGGTGTTTCCAGATCTCAAAGGTGAGTTGCTTCGATCGAGCTACCTTGATTTTCTCTTTTAGTTGTAGCCTACTTATTTCGGGCTTAGACTTTCATTTATTTGGGGTTGCATCTCCATGTCCTAGACATTGGTAAATTGTTTTGGTACGATGACCTTCTGATTCTAGAGAAGATTATTTCCGCAAGCTTTTATTTTATAATAGTATCTCTTTGACTTGAATGTTAGTTTACTTATGCATTGGTTTTAAGCTGCTAGATTATGTTAAGTGTTTGGTTTTATTGGTTCGCTCACCCGGGGGTTGGCTGGGTGCCACTCACGATGGCTTGGGTCGTGACAAAGATTATATCAGAGCCTTAGGTTCATTGATCTTATCGTACCAAAATGGGTCTAGTAGAGTCTTGTGGAACGGTACGGAGACGTCTGTACTTTTCTTCGAGAGGCTATAGGACTTTAGGAAAACTATCTCTTCCTTCTTCCTTCGTGCTATAACTTGATTCCAATTGGTATCTGGTGATACAAATTGGTATCTGAAATCTTTCATTCCTCTGTCCCCAGATGGTTAATATGAGGAACATCGGAGCGAGGGCAGCGGACCCAGCTTCCAGAGGTAGAGGAAGGGGCTGGGGCAGGGGCCGAGTTAGAGTAACACCTGCTAGGGGTGTAGCTCAGGCAGCTACAGGAGCACGTGAGGCGACCCCTCTCCCACCCCGGGAGCACGTGGAAGAAGAGGTTGAGGTGGTTGTTGAGGAAGGCGTTGATCAGGCAGAGACGGCACCGGCTGGAGGTGCAGGCCTTCTCCCTATCTCGCCTGAGGCATTTCAGCAGGTGTGGTCCTTTCTGAGTGGGATGGTTGGTACTGGAGCCAATCTTACGGGTACTGCAGATCAGGTTCCGGGTACTCAGCCAGTGGTTACTACCGTTCCTAGGATGGATGCAGCGTCTGGTATTGACGACTTATTCCGACCCATGTTAGGCCCGGTTATGACCGGAAATAAGCATGACATGCTGACTAAATTTCTTAAGTTGAAACCTCCTACATTTTAGGGTACTGAGAAGAAGGATGCGTATGAATTCATTTTGGACTGTTATTATAGGTTGCACAAGTTGGTCATTGTGCAATAGCATGGGGTTGAGTTCATCACTTTTCAGCTGCAGGGTGATGCTAAGCAGTGGTGGAGGTCTCATGTGGAGTGTCGGTCATATGTTTTGCCTCCACTGACTTGGGAGCAATTTCATGCTCTCTTCCTAGAAAAGTATGTACCTCGTACTTTGAGGGATCGCAAAAAAGATGAGTTACTGGCTCTGAAATAGGGTTGCATGTCAGTCTTTGCTTATGAAGCTAAATTTCATGCCTTGTCTCATTTTGCTACTCAATTGTTGGATTTTGAGGAGAAGAGGATTCGACTGTTTGTGAAAGGCTTGAATACTGAACTGCAGGTGTTGTCCATGCACATGACTTCAGCAGGAAAGAGCTTCAATGAGGTCACCGATTATGTTAAGAAGTTAGAAGGGGTCAAGCAGGTTGGGCAGGCTAAAGTGTTAGCCAAGGAGCCTCGGAATGATGGAAACTATAGTGGTTTGTACCTCAGGGGCCACAATCAGCAGGTGTACTCAGCCCGCCCTATTCAGTCAGCTCTGCCAACTGCTACAGGTGGTCATCCAGGAGCTAATCAGCAGTTTTCAGCTCCTAGAGGCCAAGGAGCTTCTTACACATCTACCAGCAGGCCTACACTTGATCGCGGTTGTTTTCATTGTGGTGATCTAGGCCATTTTAAGAGGGAGTGACCTCACTGACAGACTAGTAATCAGGCTCAGCAGCAGTCTAAGGTTGTGGTCCCAGCAGGTAGAGGTAGTCATGCTAGAGGTCGTCTCCAGGGTGGGCGAGGTAACTTTCAAGGAGGTCAGGGAGACCGGGGTAATGGCAGCGCGGGCAGGGGAGCGGCGCAATCGTCCAGGGAAGTTGCCCGAATTGATGACCGGGCTCACTGTTATGCTTTTCCAGGGAAGTCGGAGGTTGAGGCGTCATACGCGATGATCACAGGTACAATTCTTGTTTGTGCTAGGATGGCTTCCATATTTTTTGACCCAGGTTCTACATACTCTTATGTTTCTGTGAAATTTGCTATGGGTCTGAAATTGAATTGTGATATCTTTGATTTCTCTGTCCATATTTCTACCCTGGTTGGAGAGTCCGTGATTGTAACTCATGTGTATCGTTCTTGTTCTGTGGTATTTGTGGAATTGCAGACTTGGGTAGACTTGGTGATTCTGGATATGGTAGACTTCGATGTTATTTTAGGCATGACCTGGTTATCTCCTTATCATGTTGTACTGAATTGTAACACTAAGACTATGGCTCTAGATATTCTGGGTAAGGATAGGCTAGAGCGGGAAGGTGTTTACAGGCCTAAACCAGTTAAAATCATATCACTTGTTCGAGCTAGAAAGCTAGTGGGAAGAGGGTGTATGGCTTTCTTGGCCCATCTTCAAGATGATAGTGTGAATTCCCCGTCTATTGAGTCAGTTCTAATTGTGTTAGAGTTTTAGGAGGTATTTCCGGTGGATTTGCCTGGTATGCCTCCGGACAAGGATATTGATTTTTGTATTGACCTGGAGCTCGACACTCGCCCAATTTCCACTCCTCCTTATCGCATAGATCTGGCAGAGTTAAGAGAATTTAAAACTCAGCTTCGGGAACTCGTAGATAAGGGTTGTATCCGTCCCAGTGCTTTACCTTGAGGTGCTCCGGTTTTATTTATGAAAAAGAAGGATGGTAATATGTGAATATGCATAGACTACAGACAGTTGAATAAGGTTACCATCCGAAATAAGTACCCTTTACCCCGCATTGATGATCTTTTTGACCAGTTGCAAGGTGCGTCTATGTTTTCAAAAATTGACTTAAGGTCAGGGTATTACTAGTTAAAGATTAGGCCTGAGGACGTCTCTAAGACTACTTTTTAGACTCGGTATGGGCACTACGAGTTTCTAGTAATGTCATTTGGGTTGACAAATGCGTCGGCGGCCTTCATGATTTTGATGAATGGGGTGTTTAAATCCTATTTGGATTCTTTCATCATTGTATTTATTGATGAAATTTTTATCTATTCCAAAAGTAGAGAGGAGCATGCTAGACATCTCTGTATTGTGTTAGAATTATTGAGGCGCCAGAAACTTTATGCGAAGTTCTCCAAGTGTGAATTTTGGTTGACTTCGGTCACATTCTTAGGGCATGTGGTGTCAGAAAATGGCGTGATGGTAGATCCCCAGAAGATTGTGGCAGTCAAGAATTGGGTCCGTCCTAGCTCTGTGATTGAGGTAAGGAGTTTTGTGGGACTTGCAGGTTACTACCGTAGATTTGTCAAAGGTTTTGCGTCCATCGCTACTCACTTGACAAGGTTAACTCAAAAATAGGTACCGTTCGTGTGGTCCGACAAGTGTGAGGAGATCTTCCAAAAGTTCAAGACACTTCTGAGCACGACTCCCATCTTTGTCCTTGCCGGTTGAAGGTAAGGACTTCATTATTTATTGTGATACTTCACATTCGGGTTTGGGTGTTGTGTTAATGCAGGACAGGAATGCGATCGCCTATGCATCTAGGCAATTGAAGGTCCATGAGAGGAATTATCCAACTCACGACTTGGAGTTAGCAGTAGTGGGATTTGCACTCAAGATTTGGAGACACTATTTATATGGTGTCAAGTGTGAAGTATTCATTGATCATCGCAGTTTGCAGCACGTTTTTACGCAGAAGGACTTGAATCTGAGGCAGAGGAGGTGGATGGAGTTATTGAAGGATTATGATGTAACCATTCAGTATCATCCGGGTAAGGCCAACGTGGTGGCAGACGCATTGAGCCAGAAGACAGTCAGCACGGGCAGTTTGACTTGCTTGGGGGTGTCCAAGCGACCATTGGCAAGGGAGCTTTAGGCTTTGGAAGCTAAGTTCATGCACTTGGGTATCTCGGAATGGGGTGGGATGCTGGCCGGTATTGAAGTCCAATCCACATTCATAGAAGAGATAAAGACCAAGTTGTTCTAGGATTCGCAGTTGAGCAAGCTTCGGAGCAAGGCAATATCTGGAGAGTCCAGGGATGCCACGTTGGATTCTGGCGGCGTGTTAAATTTCAGAGGAAGGATTTGTGTTCCTCGGGTTGATGATATAATTCAGAAGATATTGGTAGAGGCTCATGATTCGCGGTACTCAATTCATCCGGGCGTAACCAAGATGTACATGAATTTGAGGCAACTTTACTGGTGGCCCGGGATAAAAAGGGACATAGCTAATTTCGTGTTCAAATGTCAGAACTGCCAGCAGGTCAAGTATGAGCACCAAAGGCCTGCAGGACTACTTCAGAGGATGCCCATTCCCAAGCGAAAATGGGAACGGATAGCCATGAATTTTGTGGTGGGTCTTCCAAAGACTTTGGGAAGGTATGACTCAATTTGGGTCATTGTAGACAGGCTGACCAAGTCCGCTCATTTCATTCCAGTCAGAGTGGACTATAATTTGCAGCAGTTGGCCAAGATCTATGTGAAGGAGATCGTGAGACTGCATGGGGTACCACTATCTATCATTTCAGACAGGGGTACGCAGTTTACCTCTAAGTTCTGGGGTAAGTTACATGAAGAATTGGGCACTCAACCCACTTTCATCACAACTTTCCATCCTCAGACTGACGGTCAGTCGGAGAGGATAATTCAAGTGTTGGAAGACATGCTGAGGGCATGTGTGATTGACTTTGGGGGTCATTGGGACCAGTTTCTGCCATTGTGTGAGTTCTCATACAATAACAGCTACCACTCCAGTATCAACATGGCACCATTCGAGGCCCTGTATGGGAGGGGACCAGTTTCTGCCATTGTGTGAGTTCTCATACAATAACAGCTACCACTCCAGTATCAACATGGCACCCAGGTGATGTGAAGCCTATGGGCATAGACTTGATAAAGGAAGTGCAGGAAAAATTAAGGGGCATTCAGACCAAGTTGCTAGCAGGCCAGAGCAGTCAAAAGGAGTACGCAGACCACTAGGTCAGGGACATGGACTTCCAGGTTGGTGAGCAGGTATTATTGAAAGTGTCACCAATGAAAGGGGTTATGCGTTTTGGTAAGAGGGGCAAGCTCAGCCCCCGATTTATTGGTCCATTTAAAGTTCTCAAAATTATAGGGCCAGTGGCTTACAAGTTAGCACTGTCGTCCAGTTTATCCAATGTCCATCCAGTATTCCATGTATCTATGTTGAAGTGGTATCATGGGGATGGAAATTTCATTATCAAGTGGGATGAAGTGTTACTAGACAAGGATCTTCAGTACAAAGAGGAACTGGTTGTGATTCTTGATCGAGATGTCCGGAAGTTGAGGACAAAGGAGATCAAGTCTGTGAAAGTTCAATGAAAGCATAGACGGTTGAGGAAGCCACTTGGGAAACCGAGAAGGATATGAGGGACATGTACCCTCACTTGTTTGAGGATTCAGGTACTACACTTTCTCTTTTTTATTCTCCGAATTTTTGGGTTTGATTATTCGGGGATGAATGGTGGGTAAATTGATATCTGTTATAACGACCGGGTTCATCGTTATGGGTAAACTTTTCATGCCAAGTTTCGAGTTAGAAAACTTCTGGGTTTGGGAGTTGAAAATTCTGGGCTAGGCTAGTCTCTGTTGATTTTGGAGCGAGGTATGATCTAGGGTAATCCGGGTGAGGATTGGGTAACGTATCTTATTTTGAGCTAGGTTTCCTTGTAGCTAAGACATAGAGGAGTCCGGGGAACTTTTTGAAAGTGAATTTAGGTGAGTAGAACTAAGTTTGGCAGCGGAACCAGGAGCTACCGATACCGATCCATCACCAGTTCCAGTCTGATCCTGTAGCCTTAGATTAGGGAAGGGGGTAGGGGGTATCGGGATAGGAAATGGGACGGAAGGGGTAATTCTACCGGATCGTCCTATTCTGGTTTGTACCTATTCCGATCCGGTACGACTGGGCGAGAAACACCTCTTTGAATTTTTATTTTTTAAATGAGAATGCCGTTGGGCTAGCCGTTGCCAACGGTTAGTGGGCCTCACCCAACGTCCATTTCACCCTAAAAAAACTTACCCTCCCTCACCTCCAAACCTTTTTTGATACCCTAAAGATCTTTAAAATATATTTTAGTCCTAATTTTTAACTATAAACCCCCCCTTCATTATTTACTACACAAATCTTCTTCTTCTTCATCTACATTCTACTCTCTCAACTCTCAAGTCTTGAGTCTTCTACTCTCTAATAGTCTCTATTAAATTGTTAATTTTATTAGTTTGAAAGTTTTGGTGAATTATTTTGGAGCAATCTTCAAGCTTCAAGTTTCATCTATCAATTTTGACTTTTGGTTATACATGTCAGCTTTTACGTAGACGTTTGGTACATTCGTTCCAACTTTCATCTCTTTACTTATTTATTTTTTTGCATAAATTTCGTATTAATTTATTTGCTTACTTTTAATATTTGAGATAATGCATAAGTACCATCCTAAACTATAGGTGAAATCCCAGCGACACACCTTAACTATACAGGGGTCCTATTACCCCCCTAAACTTTTTTTTTGTATTTCTTTGCACCTTATGTGCTGACGTGGAGTCAAAACCCAATCCAATCAGTTGTGGTGATATACACGCGCTGCCACGTGTATAAATGGTTTTTTTTTGTTTTTTTTTATTTTTTAAATATTTTTATTTTATTTTTTAAAAAAAAATCTTCTTATTTTCTTTGCCTTATATTTAAAATAAGTCAATACACTTAAAAAAACTTTATTTTTATTTTTTTTGTATTTAAAATTTTCTAAAAAAATATATTTTTTATATTTTTTGTGCCTTGTATTTAAACTTTGCTCAAATACACGTAATTTTTAAAAAAAATTACTTTTTTTTTCTATTGCTTTTATTTATTCTTTTTATTTTCTTTGTCTTTTCTTTGGATTTAATTCCAAATGTTTTGTAATTAAATATGTTAATTTTGAACGAATACCAAAAAAAGTAAAGGAAATTAAACTTTAAAAAAGTACAAAAAATAAAGGTCACTTTTTAAAAGAATCATTATTTTTTTAAAAATATATACGTATTTTTTCAAATTATGTAAAAGTGAAAAGACAAGAAATTAATGAAAGAAAAAAAGAAAAAAAAAGTGAGGAGAAAAATAAATTTTACAAAGAAAGAAAGAAAAATAATTAAATATGTATAAGTTTTAATGGTAATAATTATGTATACCAACTAATTGTAAGATGTCCAATTAAAAAAGGACATGTGTCCAATGTAATCAGATTTTTTTTTATGTTTTCGCCTCTCACTTGCTTTCAAGAGAGTGAGCACACTCTTTGTGTCACCTCAACACTAAAGGGTGTATATATATTACACTTTAAAATAGTTTAGGGGGTAATAGGACCATTGTATATTAAGGTGTGTCACTGGGATTTCACTTATAGTTTAGGGTGGTACTTATGCATTATCTCTTAACATTTTAATATGGAATTCGGTGATAAAAATATTGACAAAGGTAAAAAATTACTTTTTGGTAGGGTCACTAATGTAATAACTGGAAAAAATAAAGGCGGTAGTTTTTCTAAATTCAAATTTAAAACTAGACAAGTGCCTCAATTAAGAATAAATACGAATGATTTTACGCATGTTGATGAAATTCCTTTTAATATTGATAGTAATACTCAATTAGATCATGAATCTTTAGAAATTTTGGTAATTTTGATGAAGAACTAAATGAAGAAATAGAATATGCTAATGAATATGATGATAATGATACTTATGATGATAATGAAACAGAGCCACCTACGGCTACTAGTCCTGCTACTGAACTCCCCACTCTCGCTCCCCCTGTATATCCTACTAGGGCCAAGCCCAAGACTGAACGTCCTAAAAAATCTGTTATGTGACAATTTATGACTCAAAGTGAGGATAAAACTCAAGCTATTTGTAAAAAATGTAAACGTATTTTGAATCATAAAACTATGGAAAAGGAGGGTGGGACAGGATATTTAAGAAATCATCTGTTGGGATATTGTAAAAGAGAATATTTGCAAGCTCAGGCTATAGACGATGCAATAAAAAATGGTACTCCCCTTCCTGATGCATCTGTATGAATAGGAGCCTCTAACATGGTTCAATCACAGTTAAACCCTTCTAATATTTCTGGCCCTAGTACACATCGCAGTTATAGTAGAGAAAGAGATCTTGAAGAATTAGCTAAAAAATAATTATTTTTTGTGACTTGCCTGTTAGTTTTGCTGAAAATACCGATTTTGTTCATTATATTCAAATAGTGTATAATCCAACTTTCACAGGTTTTTTAAAAAATATAAAATTAAAAAAGTTATTTTTGATTATCAAGGATAATATTTTCAATATCTTCGCTATTTATTTTACTATAATACTTGTAGAATGGCTATCACTTCTGATATGGGTCGTAGTGTTATTGGTAATGATTATTTCACTATTACTGGCCATTGGATTGATGAAAATTGAAACATGCAAAAAAGAATTTTAGGTTATAAATATTGTGAAATGCTGAAAATCGGTAGTTACATAGTTCAAACTATTGTAGATATTTTAAAATTTTATGTAATTTGTAATAAAGTAATTATTGTCATTCTTGATAATGCTTCTAATAATAAATCTGTTGTTGATTTTCTAAAACCGGCACTTTACCCTATTTATAATGATGGTTTTCATATTAGGTGTGATGCACACATATATAATTTGATTGTAAGAGATGGTATAGCAATGTAAAATAATGGTTATATAAAATATGAAACTGCAGTTCATTTTATTTTTAAAAATCAAGTAAAGGCTAGACGTATACATTTTGAAAACCGTTGTCGTGAATGTAGTCTTCCCCCTAGAAAAATTCTAAAAACAGTGTCTACTAGATGAAATTCCTTATATGAAATGCTTAAAGTTGCTTATGAATATAAAAAGCCTTTAAAAATGATTTGAAATGCTCATAATTCAAATATGGATTATAGACTTACTGAAACTGATTGGGATGACATAAAGGATCTTATAGAATTTTTAAAAGTTTTTTATTTAGCTACAAAATAAATATCCGGACTTTATTATCCAATAATTTATTCAATTTTACCATATATTTGTGTTATTTATGATAAATTTTCTAAATTCAAAAATATTGAAAGGTTTAAAGATTCAGTTAAGGCAATGATTCAAAAAATTTAAAAATATTTTTTTCCTATTTCTTAAATTTATTTAACTGTTTGTTTATTAAACCCAACTTACAAAGAAGTTGGTGCATCACTAATGGTTGAAAAAATATATTCAAATTTAGATATTGAAAATGACGAAGAACCTAGTTTGACAACAGTTAAACATAGAATAAAAGATGAAGCTAGAAAATTGTATGACTTGTATAATTCTAGTAGAATAAATGAAGTAGTACGTAATGAAGAACCTCAAACTTCTAGGTGTAGATATTCAAATGAAGATAATATTGATGATATGCTAGAAAATTATCTTGGTCTTACTTCTAATGAAAAGAATGATTTTGATGAATATCTTAATCAGGGAACGGAAAGTATTAAGGATGCAGAAGACAAACCTCAACTTTTAGAATGGTGGAGGAGTCACGGCAAGACATTTCCAAAACTTCAACTGATGGTTCGAGATGTGCTAGCTATTCAAGCATCTTCAGTAGCTTTGGAGGATGCTTTTAGTGCAACAAGATATCAAATTGGGGAGCATAGGTATTCATTAGAATCAGACAGCTTGGAGATATCGATATTGTTTAGAGATTAGATCAATGTCGAGCGAAAGAATTATGGGCGTTTAAGATTACCAGTCCAATTTGAATATGATATAGATAATATTTTGGTAAATTCTAGTGAAGACGGCATGAATGCATTGGAGGATCAAACACAACAACCACTTTCAGAAAATGTTACGAAGGAAATGTTAGAAGCTCTAAGACAAGTCTATTTCCAAGGCTACAGATATTAGTATGATAATTCGAGGCCTAATTCAAACAGAACCCTTCCTAGAAGGTGGCTGCGTAGATTAGGTCCTCTTCTAATATTTGTAATACAAATTGTACTATTTAATTTTTTATAAATAAAATTATAGGCTATTCACCTTAAAAAAAAATTAATTATTGTCTTCAATTTAATACAAGTCTTTTTTTTATATATTTCAATTTTCAAATGTTTCAAACTTAAGTTACAATTTGAAATTTAAAAAGTTTGAAAATTGAAAGTTTGATATAGTTTAAAAAGTTTCAAACTTAAATAAGTAAGTTAGTTATAGTTTGAAAATTTTAAATTTAAACTTTTAAGACTTAAGAGTTAAGAGTTTAAAAATTAAACTTTAAGAGTTTGAAAATTAAACTTTAAGAGTTTAAAATTTGAAATTTAAACTTTAAGAGTTTAAAATTTAAACTTTAAAAAAAGTCTAACTTATTAAGTTATACTTTTAAAAGAAATATAAAATAAGTTATATATTTTAAAACTTTTTCAATTATAAATAATTAAATTTTAATTTAATTAAAATTTAAAAAAAAAGGGGGGGGGGGACCCGGAATTCCGATCCGGTACTATTTCGGTCCGGTCTCAGTAGGTACCAATCCGAGACGGGTATGGCTAGAAGTACCGGTACAGTCGATATCGATTTTGTCCCGGTTCTCGGTCGGCATGCCCTTTGAAGACCTCGATTTCGATCCAGTTTTGAAATATTTTGGTCCGGTAGTTCTGATTCTGGGTCCGCTACCAGCCTTGAGTAGAACTTTCAGTATCGAGGTTGACATAAAGGGGTTATTCTGAAATGTCAAAAAATAAAGTGTGTTGTAAAATAAGTATTTTTGTGGGACTTTACGACTTTATGTCCCGTGTCAACCGCCCTAGCGGTTCACACACCGTTGTAGCGACCTCCACTATAGCGGAGAAAATACCGCTATAGCAAAAATCAACGTCGGTCAGCACCGCTATAGCCGAAAGTCAACGTCGGTCAGCACCGCTATAGCAAATGGTTCCGCTACGGCGGTACCGTTATAGCAGAGCGGGAATTGCTATAGCGGATCAGTCAGAATTTAATGCAGAAAACTTCCCGAAAACATTCAGTTTTCATCAAGAACGTTTTGGAGAAGGGCAAGGGCAATTTTGGGTGAACTCCTTCAGTTTTTCATCATTTTTTGTCCCAAAGGTAAGGATTTTACTCCCCAAACTTCGTACTATCTTCCCTACGCTATAGAATTGCTAGAGGTGGACTTGGGGGAAGGTTTTGAATGACCTAAGAATGGTAGAATCCTGGAAAAAAAGAGAATTCTAGGGTGTAGGAGTTCTTGGGTGTTGCTATTTTCATTGGATTATGATCATGTGACCTTAATTCTCTAAATATATCCATAAAATGGTAGAAATAGGTGAATTAGTGGTGAGAAAGCCCAGAAAAAGGGTGGAATGATCGTAGTTGGCCTGGGGTTTGAGATTTTGCATAATTCGGGTAACTAGTTGGCCATAAGGATTGATTTTTGGTTATTATATGTTGTTTTAGACCAAAAACAAGCAAGAACTTTGAGAAACGGGAAAGTTCCGGTTGAGTAGAGCTTTGGAACATTTCGAGGTAGGTGATGGTTATTGATTCCTTATTGTATGTTCGTGTGCTTTGCTTAAGTATTGTATGAGTTGCATGCTTAGGGAGTGTTTTATGAATGTTTAAGTGTCCGGTTATCAGTCCTGAGAAATGAACTAGGTGTTATTGTTTGTTGGTCTACAAGTGTTGATTTGTTCATTCTTTGTGACTGTTGAATTTCTGTGTGACATTCGGCTGGCTCGGGCATCACGCCTGATATGGGATACTAAATGGTTAGCTCGGGTACCACGCCTGGTACGAGATAATAAATGGTTGGCTTGAGTACTACGCCTGGTACGGGATATTAAATGGTTGGCTCGGGTACCACGCCTGGTACGGGTTTATTTTACTGAATTATCGCATTCTGACGATGGTTCCATAAGTGGAACGGGTTGTGTTTCTGAAATTGTGATTATTGCATATGGTCCTTGAGAGGCCGGGTCATTGTATTTGATTGTGAGTTTGGTCTTGTTGTAGACCGGGTTGCATGTTTAACACTTAAGTGTTGTTAGGGGGCTCCCTGGTGGGTCCAGGCTATGTAACACGAAATGTTTATTGTTTTGTTATTGAATGTCGTCAATTGTTGTGAAGTGGATTACATGTGGGGATAAATTAGGAAGAGACTTGTAGTTTAGGGATATATGTTGGCTTGTTCACATGTTTTTTGTGCTTTACTTAACTTTAGCTACTGTTCATATACTGCTTATTTCGAACTGACTGATGATCCTACCAGTACACGATGGTTTTGTACTGATTCTGCACTTGCGTTTCTTTTTGTGAATACATGCAATCTTTCGACGGTTGACGCGCGACCTCATTTGTAGTCCCGGCGTTTTCAGATCTCAAGGGTGAGCTGCTTCGGTCGAGCTACATTGATTTTCTCTTTTAGTGGTAGCCCACTTATTTCAAACTTAGACTCTCGTTTATTTGAAGTTGCATCCCCGTGTTCTAGACATTGGTAGATTATTTTGGTACGATGACCTTCAGGTTCTAAGGAAGATTATTTTCGCAGGCTTTTATTTTATAATAGTATCTCTTTGACTTGAATGTTATTTTACTTATGCCCTGATTTTAAGCTGCTAGATTATGCTAAGTGTTGAGTTTTATTGGTTCACTCGCCCGTGGGTTGGGTGGGTGTCACTCGCGATGGTCTGGATCGTGACAGTTTTTTAATTCACGACTTTTCATTTTGAAATTGTATGTAAGTACATTCAAACATGCACATTATTCCAAATGCTTTTTCCAAAGAGTATAACCAAACAGGCAAACATAATTCTATCTTCAACTTAAAAAATTTCTAACAAAGCGAAAAATATTTGAAATATGGTCAAATGCCTACTAAGCGTGAATTTTCTCATATTTGATTAGTTAAAATAATTTTTATAAGAAAATAAGTTTCTTAAATAAGGAAAATAATTTTCCTAATAGGAGAGAACAAGTTTCATGATTGACATTTTCGAGTTTCGAGTTCATCATCTCATTTTCACCCATCCCAATGCCCCCAACCCCTGCCTCTTGATCATTCCACCCCTAAACCCTCACTTTTCACCCCATTTCACCTCATAATATTTTACTAAATTACATATAAATATTTTTAATTTTTTTTATTTATTTACTTATCAAACACTTAAAAAAATTAAAAATCTCACTTATTTTTTTAAAAATATTTTATTTTTTTTGAAAAAATATATTTTCCTCTGTACCAAACACATCCTAACTATGCTTTAGAGGATGTGGAGGATGTGTATTAGAGTAGAATGTTAGTCGAGTAGGACTATTGTCTTGCTTTAGAGGGTTTAATCTTTCTATCATTTGTTGTTGTTTACTATGCTTCGATTATCGCACTATTTATGGTTGATTATTATTTCTTTCTAGTAGACTGATCCCATGTTAGTTGATTTATGTTCTTCACTGTTTCCTTATGCTTTGTACCTGGATCTGCTACACTTGAGCCGAGAGTCTTTCGAAAACAGTCATTCTACCTTCTCGAGGTAGTGGTAAGGTCTGCGTTCACTTTACTCTCCACAGACCTCACTTGTGGGATTTCACTGTGTATGTTATTGTTGTTGTTTACCAAACACATCCTAACTGTCACCCAATGTATGTCTAAATGCCTACTTATAGCCTGTTTGGTCAAGATTTTAAAATCAATTTATTTTTAAAACGTGTTTTTTTCAAAAAATTACGTTTGGTGAAAAATAGTTTGTGTTTGACCAATAAATTTAAAAAATATTTTAGAGCAGCAAATAGTGTTGGCCAAATTTTTTAAAAGTGTTTTTAAATGTATTTTTTCTCAAAAGTGATTTTGGGGAAAAACTATTTTTTTTAACTTCTGAAAAACAGTTACTGCTACTTTCCAGAAACACTTATTTTTTTCATAAACTTGACCAAACACCTCACTTTTAGAAAAAATAAATACTCTTGGGAAAAATAAGTTTGATCAAACAAGCTAGTATTAATTAGAAGTTGTAAACTCTTTTGGAAATGACAATAAACGTTTTTTTTTAGGAAGAAAATTATAAGATGGAGAATTAAACATTCACCAATAAAGTAAAAAGTTAAACAAATAATTAACTAAGCTATTAAAATTTTCCGATAAAAACCGTTCGACTTTTGGCTAAAAAGAAGTTTTTTTTCGCAATGGCACAGTGCACTGTGACTGGGAAAAGAGAACTAACAAGTCATTATTTACTGCAGCGATAAAAAGGTGTGACAGTAAAAGCTTTTTCAGCTTTCTCAGAGTGACTGAAAAATAAAGTTGGCAATTTTCATCCATACAATTAATGACACGTCTTATATTCTGGTACATGAATAACATGACTGTGACTGTGCAACTTTAATTAACATTGTAGCATTTACCAATTAAAACCTACGGTAAAAAGAAATGAAGTAGTGTTAGAATATTAAATGGATAATTAAAAATTTAAACTAAACTTTACAAAAGAGCTTATGACAATTTAATACTCCCTTTATGTAAGTACTTTTTTTTCCACCCAAGTACTTTACATATAATTTAAGATCTTATCATGAATTGAAATTTAAGCTCATAATAGAGAGTCTTTTTGGATTTTTCTTATAAATCTACCCTTGTTATAAATAAAAGTGAGTATAAAAACAAATAACAACAAGGGAAAGGAGAGAGAAGAACTTTTGCTTGCTTCTTATTCGTATCTCACTTAATACATTATACAAGTAAAAGGCTAATATATAAGCCTAAGGAAATTACCCGTTTGACCGTGCAAGGTATTTTTTGAAAAATTCTTGACAAAAATTATTTTAAAAGGTACATAAAATAAACCTAAAACCTAAAGTATTTACATCCCAATACCCTCTCCCATATTAACTCCTAAAATGCTCATTCGGATAAAAATATTTATCCGAAATGCACCCTTTCAATTCATTTTCAACCACACCTTAAATGTCTCACTTCTCTCAATTTGGTCAAATATTGCGGCTCACTTTCACTTTTCTTTTTCCATCGTTTTTGTTTTCCTTTATTTTTATTTTTCTATCTATTTTTTCTCTTAATTTGTTTTACTTTTTTTGTTTATCTTCTTTTAAATTTTTGTCTCTTTTCATATTTTATTTTTTAAAATGAAAATAAAATACAAAAATAAAAAAGTGAAATTATACTAAGTACACTAATTTATTAAAATATAAATTAACGAAATTTATATTTTTTCGCTTTTGCAAATGAAAACGAAACATATACTCCTATATTTTAATTTGTTTGTCATGTTTTGACTTGGCACAAAGTTTAAGGTCTTGTTTGGCTATGAAAGTCAAAATATTTTTACTTTTTGAAATTTTCAAAGTTGGAGTTGTGTTTGGCCATAATTTTTACAATAATTATCTAGAATTTAAATGTATTTTCTAAGAAAATCATAAAATATGATTTAAAAATAAATTATAATTTAAATGGGATTATCTTATAAAAATAAAAAAAATAGAATTTTTTTAAAAAGGAAAATTAAAAAATGAAAAGAGTAAAAGTGAAAATAGTGAAAACAAGTATTGAGCTGTTTTCACTTTTCTAAATACAACTTCAAGTTGTATTTTGAATTTTTATGGCCAAATAACAACTTTTGAATAAAGTGAAATAATTTTTTGAAAAAAAGAAATTTTTTATGGCCAAACACCCACTAAGAAAGTAAAGAAAACTTTTGAATCTTGTGATCTATTAAAGAGCTGAAGTATACCTCAATGATACCATGTCAGTATATAGATATAATGTGATAGTATCATGGAGGTCTCACTGAAGGACTGAGGCAGACATCGATGATACCATGACAATATATGGATATACTGTGATGGTATCATGGAGGATTGAGGAGTGTCTCATTGAAGGACTGAAGCAATCCTCCATGATACCACCACAATATATAAATATATTGTGATGGTATCATAGAGGTTTCACTAAGGACTGAAGCAGACATTAATGATACCACAACAATATATAGATATGTTGTGATGGTATCATTGCGGCCTGAAGTAAACCTCAATGATACCATGATAGTGTATGAATATATTGTGATGGTATCATGAAGGATTGAGAAGTGTCTTATTGAATGGTTGAAGTAGTCCTCCACGATACCATGCCAGTATATAGATATACTATGATAGTATACTGAGTAGTATCTAATTAAAGGATTAAAATAATTTACTTTTTTTAGTTTTTTGGTTTGATTTCGGATTTAGAAAAGTAAAAACTGAAAAATCGAGAAAACCAAATTTATATATATAAGACAATTATGATATTGTATATATTTTATGTTTGAATATCTATTGATATACTTTTAGGTATTGTGTTTTAATATTTTATTCGTGACTTATTTTAGAAAGTATATTTAATTAATTCAATATTACTTCTCCTTGTATATAATTTTATTTTTTTCAACATACAAATTTAACTTTGATTATGTTATTAATTATTAACATAATTGAATAGTCTAACCGAAAAAAATTAAACCAAATAGAGAAAAAAAAAAGAACCAAACTAAATTTATTTTGACTCAGATTGAATTGCACTTTTACAAAATCAAAAACTGAAAAATCAAAATCGAATATACAAAGCTAAATCGAAAAATTAAATGCACACCCTTATGGAGGAGTGAGGAGTCTCATTAAAGGACTGAAGTAGTACTCCATGATACCATGACAGTATACATATATACTGAGACGGTATCACAGAGGGCTGAGAAGTATCTTATTGAAGGATTGAAGTAGTCCTCTATGATACCGTGCCAGTATATAGATATACTGTGATAGTATACTCAGTAGTATATTATTGAAGGACAGAAGTAGTCCTTAATGATATTATACTAGTATATAGATATACTATGATAGTATCATGGAGGATTGAGTAACGTCTCGTTGAAGGATGATATCATGCAATAATATAGATATAATGTGATAGTATATTGAGTAGTGTCTCATTGAAGGACTAAAATAATTATTCATGATACCATGCCAATATATAAATATTGTGATGATATCATAGAAGACTGAGGATTGTCTTATTGATGGATGATACCATTCCAATATATAGATATACTGTAATGGTATACTAAGAAATGTCTCATTGAAGGACTGAAATAGTCCTCCATGATACTGTGTCAGTATATAGATATACTATTATAGTATCATAGAGGTTTCACTAAGGATTGGAGCAGACATCAATGATACCATCACAATATATCTATATAATATCATGGTATCATTGAGGCCTGAAGCAAACCTTAATGATACCATGATAGTATATGAATATACTGTGATGGTATCATGAAGGATTGAGAAGTGTATTATTGAAGGACTGAAGTAGTCTTCATTGATACCATGTTAATATATAGATATATTGTGATAGTATACTGTATAGTGTCTCACTGAAGGACAAATAGTTATCCATGATATCATGCCAATATATAGATATATTTGTGATGGTATCATTGAAGACTGTCTCATTGATGGATGATATCATTCTAGTATATAGATATATTATGGTGGTATACTAAGGAGTATCTCATTGAAGGACTGAAGCAGACATTAATGATATCACGACAATATATAAATATGCTGTAATGGTATCATTGAGCCCTGAAGCAAGCTTCAATGATACCATGATAATATATGAGTATATTGTGATGGTATCATAAATAATTGAAAAGTGTCTTATTGAAGGACTGGAGTAGTCATCCACGATATCATTTCAGTATATAGATATGAATAGTGTCTCATTGAAGGGCCAAAACAGTTATTCATGATACCATGCCAATATAAAGTTATACTATGATGGTATCATAGAGGATTGAGGACTGTCTCATTGATGGATGATACCATTCCAGTATAAATATATTGTGGTGGTATACTAAGGAGTGTCTCATTGAAGGACTGAAACAGTTCTCCATGATACCATCACAATATATTGATATACCGTGATGGTATCATAGAGGACTAAAAAATGTCCGACTAAAGGACTGAGCAGACTTCAACGAGTGTGAATAAAATTAGATTGTGAAAAAAATAAAAGAAAAAAAGAATTAAATATAATTAAAAAATAAATAAATTAAAATAAAAAATAAAAAAGGAGCTAAAATTGAGTATGAAATTAGATTATGGTAAAGAAAGTATAATATGATTTGAGAAGAATAGATAAATAAATGAAAATGGAGGAAAAAAACTAAGGAATAAAGAAATAAATGAGAAAAAAAGGAGTAGAAAAAATAAAAAATATGGACGAATGTTTATTCTATCAGTTATCTTTTGTTGTTATATAGAGAAAAAAAATGAAAAGAGCAAAAATCATAAATAAAAATAGATTAAGAAAGAAAAAAAATTAGAAAAAGAACAAGAAATAAAAAAATTAAAAAAGAAAAAGAAAACCAAAGCACAAAATAAAGGAGCCAAAATTAATTATGGTAAAAGAAGAAAATAAAAAATAACATGATTTGTGAACAAAATAAATGAACAATAAAGGAGGGAAAAAAATAAGAAGAAAAAACGAGAAAAAAGAAGAGGAGCGAAAAAGAAAAAAAATTAAGAAGAAGTAGAGAAATAAAAAATAAATAACCAAAAAGGAGAACAAAAGAGAGTAAAAAAATAAAGATGAATCAAATTATGGTGTAAAAAAAAAAACATAATTTGAGAAAAAAAATGAACAAAGAAACCAAAAAAAATAAAGAAAAAAATGAGACAAAAAAGGAGAAAAGAAGAATAAAGAAAAAAAGCAGGAAATCAAAAAGAAAAGGAATAAAAAGAGAGTTAAATATAACTATAAAAGCTAGAAGGAAAGGGGGCATTTTTAGTAATTAGTTAGGGTTTTTTTTTTGTAAGGAGGTATTTAGTTGTAAATAGTTTGTTCCTATGGAGCATGTATGTACTTTTCCCAAAATTATTTGGCTATACAATTTACCTTTTTTGAACAAAAATATTTAGCGAAAATTCCAAGTTTTCAAAAATTTAAAAAAAGTAGTTTTTGAGCCAATTCTAGTTTTTGAGAACTTTTAAAAATTTAATATTTACCCCAAACATGTATATTTTATAAGAAAACTCCAAAATTTATTCCTTTCAATTAATATATCTGTCAAATTCGATGAATCTTTGTAAAATTTGTCAAAATTTCTTCAATAGTCGATGAGAACAATTAAGTGATCATATAGTTATTGAACTAGTATTAAAAATCCAAGAACTTTAACTTTCAATTATTTCATTCTTGTTTCCTGACGAACTAATAGTAATATGTGCATTTATGCGTATAGGTCAAGTTAGCAGTGATAAACATAATTATCACGGAACATGCTAATTATAAAATAATAATACAAACTTATGGGTATTTTTAATAATTTTTAAAATTTATGGATATAAATCATATTTCATGTTTTTTTCTTAAAAAGTGAAATATATTTCCAAAAACTATGGTTAAACACATGATGAGACTTCACCCAAAACTTCATCCAAAAATAACTTGCCAAAAATATTTGAGAATCTATAGCCAAACCCTAGCTAAGTTGCTTGGAGATAGATATTTGCTACAGTGGTGAGTTCCATTAACTTGGACATCAAGATTAGCTAATTGCATGAGCATTAAGTCACATGGGCATCCAACATTATTTTGCAACATTTAATTTTGTTTTCTTGATTTAAATATCATTTAATTTCTTGACTAAAAAAAAAGAATGCAGCGCATATTTTATTTTTTTGATGTAAATATCATTTAATTTATTGAAGATGATGCATCCCAATCTTGAATGGGAGATTAGCAATGCCTCATTAAGTATAATATTTTGGCATATACATAAATATGCCATGTAACTTGGTTTCAATTCACAATTATGCCCTCTAACTTTGGATGTGCATAAGTAGGCACTTAAACTTGTATAAAATTGAACAAGTAGACACACGCATTCAACGTGGCATAGTACACATAGGACGCCACGTAGGGATGTCAATTGCCACATAGGCTGCCACGTATGACGCATATATTTACTTGTTCAACTTTATACAAGTTTAAGTGTCTACTTATGCACACCTAAAATTAAAGGGCATAAATGTGAGTAGGAGTGTACAAAATCAAACCATAAATTGAACCAAACCGCAAGTTATTTTCAAACAAGTTCGGATAACTTGGACCGCAAATCGAATCAAACCGCAAAAAAAATCAGACTAGTGATTTGGTTTGACTTGGTTTGGTATTGAAAAAAAAATCCGACTATAATTGGTTTGGTTTGATTATAAATAAAAAAAGTCAAACCGAGCTGAACCAACCCGATATTACATATATACTATTTTTAAAAGTATTTTATACATAAAAATATTTATTGTGATGTAATTTATAAATATTTTTTCAACTTTTTCATAGTTTTTATTTTTCAACATATTATTTCAAGTTTAAATTTAAAATTTTAAATGATCCAATAAATTTTTTACAACCCATAAATATTAATAAGGAAAAAATACACTAAATAAACTAAAAAATTAAAATATTTACACTCAAATACCCCTTCCCATACTAATTCTCTAAATACTCATTCGCCTAAAAGATATTACGTGCAATACCCCAAGCAGTTTGACGGCACCGTTCTTCTCCCCATTTCCAATTCTTTTTTTATTGGTAGCAAAGATACTCATTTCCAATTCATTACCATCTATTCTCTGTTCTTTGTTCTTTTCTATTCTTTTAAAAAAAAATATTTTAGTACTTTTTTTCTTTTTCTGTTATTTAGTCTTTTTTATTTAAATATAAAAATAAATATAATAACTAATTATTTTTTGGCTAATAAGAAGTAATTACAAAGAATATTAAATTTACTAACTTATTTAATAAAATATAAATTAGTAGAAATTAAAAAAGTAATTAAATTGCATTCCTTTTTAAATATATTTTATACTTTTTTTCTTTTTGTGTTATTTAGTTTTCTTTTATTTAAATATAAAAATAAATATAGTAGCTAATTATTTTTTGACTAATAAGAAGTAATTAAAAAAGAATATTAAATTTACTAAATTATTTAATAAAATATAAATTAGTAAAAATATATTATTATTATTTTGATTAGATTATCTTCTTTTTTATCCCTTTATAAGCAAATAACATAAAAGATAAAGATAAAGATATTATCTAATTATTTTTAGATTAATCAATATATATATATATATAAAGAATTGAAGCATACCTCGATGATACCATGTCAGTATATAGATATACTGTGATGGTATCATGGAGGTCTTACTGAAGGACTAAAACAGACATCAATGATACCACGACAGTGTATAGATATATTGTGATGGTATCATTGAAGCCTGAATCAAACATCAATGATAACATGATAGTATATGAATATACTGTGATGGTATCATGAAGGATTGAGAAGTGTCTTATTGAAGGGTTAAAGTAGTCTTCCACGATACCATGTCAGTATATAGACAAATTGTGATAGTATTATTAAGGAATGAAGCAAACCTAAATGATACCATGACAATATAGATATATTGTGATGGTATACTAAGGAGCGCATTAAAGGACTGAATAGTTCTCCATGATACCATGTCAGTATATAGATATACTATGATGGTATCATAGAAGTCCCACTAAGGATTGAAGCAGATATCAATGATATCACGATAATATATAGATATATTGTGATGGTATCATTGAGGCCTGAAGCAAGCCTCAATGATACCATAATAGTATATGAATATACTGTGATGGTATCATGAATGATTGAGAAGTGTCTTGTTGAAGGACTGAAATAGTCCTCCACGATACTATGCCAATATATAGATATATTGTGATAGTATATTGAGTAGTGTCTCATTGAAGGACTAAAACAGTTATCCATAATATCATGCCAATATATAGATATGTTGATATGGTATCATAGAGGACGGAGGACTGTCTCATTATGGATGATACCATTTCAATATATCTATATACTGCTATGGTATATAGTGTGGTGGTATACTAAGTAGTGTCTCATTGAAAGACTGAAACAGTCCTCCAGGATACCATGTCAGTATATATATATATATACTATAATAGTATCATAGAGGTCTCACTAAGGACTGAAGCAGACATCAATGATACCACGATAGTATATAGATATACTGTGATGGTATCATTGAGGCCTGAAGTAAACCTCAATGATACAATGATAGTATACAAATATACTGTAATTGTATCATGAAGGATTGAGAAATGTCTTATTGAAGGACTGAAGTAGTCCCCACAATACCATGATAGTATATCGACATACTATGATGGTATAATGGAGGATTGATGAGTGTCTCATTGAAGGATAATATCATTTCAGTATATAGATATATTGTGATGGTATCATGGAGGACTGAAGAGTGCCTTATTGAAGGACTAAAATAGTCCTCCATGATACTATATCAGTATATAGATATATGTGATGATATATTGAGGAGTGTCTTGTTGAAAGATTGAAGCAGTCCTCCACGATACTATGCTATTATCTAGATATACTGTGATGGTATATTAAGGGGTATCTCAACGAAGGACTGAAGCAATTCTCCGTGATACTATTTCAGCATATAAATATATTATGATGGTATCATAGAGGACTTAAAAGTGTCAGACTGAATGACATAAGGAGACCTCAATGAGTGTGAATGAAATTAGATTGTGAAAAGAAAATTAAAAAATTAAAAAATAAAACAGAAAAATAAAAAGAAAGGAGCTAAAATTGCGTATAATAAAAAAAAGTATAATATGATTTGAGAAAAATAGATAAATGAATGAAAAAGGAGGAAAAAAATTAAAGAATAAAGAAATAAATGAGAAAAAAAAGAGTAGAAATAATAAAAAAAATATAGACGAATATTTATTATATTAGTTATCTTTTGTTATTGTATATAAAAAAAATAAAGAAAAAGAGCAAAAAAATCATGATAAAAATATATTATGGAAGAAAAAACAAAATTAGAAAAAGAACAAGAAATTAAAAAATGAAAAACAAAGAGAAAACACAAAAAAAACACAAAAAAAAGCCAAAATTATTTATAGTGACTGAAGTAGTCCTCCACGATACCATGCCAGTATATAGAAATATGTGATGGTGTACTGAGGAGTGTCTCATTGAAGGTTTAAAGCATTCCTTCATGATACTATATATCTAGATATACCGATATGATCTCATTGAAGGATAATACCATGCTAGTATGTGAGTATATTGTGATGGTATCATGGAGGTCTCATAGACGGATTGAAGAAGACATCAGTGATACCATGATAATATATAGACATATTGTGATGGTACACTACGAACTGAAGCGAACTCCAATGATTCCATGTCATTATATAGATATACTGTGATGATATTGCATAGAGGTCTAACTGAAGTGTTGAAGCAGACATTATGATATCATGACAATATATACATATACTGTAATGGTATAATGGAAGTCTCATTGAAGAGTTGAAGCAGATATAGATGATACCATGACAATATATAAATATACTGTGATTGTATCATTACGGACTGAAGCAAATGAAAAAAATAAAAAATTTAAAAGAAAAGAAAAATGAAATTAGAAAAATTAGATATATAAAAAGAATAAAAATAATATAAAATTAGATTGTGATAAAAATAAATAATATTATGATTTGAGAAAGAAAAGAAAAAAAAATAAACGACAAAAAAAAAGGAGAAAGGAAAGGAAAGAAACAAAAAATTAAAAAATAAGAGAAAAGAAAAAATAAAGAACATTATTGTTTGAGAAAAAAAAAATAACGAACAAAGAAAAAAAATAAACGACAAAAAAGGTGAAAAGAAAAGAAAAGGAACAAGAAATAAAGAAATTAAAAAATCAAGAGAAAATAAAAAATAAAAAACACAAAAATAAAAGGAACCAATAAGGAGAAAAATAAAAGCAAGAAAAAAGAAAAATAAGTAGAGAAAAAAATAAATGAATAAAGAAATACACGAGGAAAAAGAAAAAAAAAGAAAAGAAAAGAAAAGAAAAGAAGAAGAAGGAAAGGAGTATACACAATAAAAATTGAGTATAAATTTGGTTATGGTGTAAAAAGAAATAAAGAAAAAAATAATTTGACAAAAAAATAAATGAACAAAAAAACATAAAAAGAAAAAATAAACAAATAAAGAAGAAAAAAAGGAGAAGAAGAAGAGAAATAAAAATGAAAAGAATTAAAAAGGAGATAAATAACTAAATCTACAACAAGGGAATGAAGCATTTTCTATAATTAATTAAGAAATATTTTATGTAAGGGGGTATTTAGGTGTAAATAGTTACTCATATAAGACATGAATGTACTTTTCCCATGAAGGTTCCGTAGCACGTCATGAGTATCGGGCTAAGAAGTGCCAATGACCCCATGAATGATAATGGTGACCCACTATTAGATGGGCTTACAAATCTTTTTCTCATAGGTGGGCTTAAAATTCATTAGGTAATAGTCCATTGTTATCTTCTTGACCCCCCCCAAAACCACCCACCCCCTACAAAAAAAAGACAAAAGAAAAGACACGTCATATATCCTTGTAACACAATGTAATAAACATCCTCAACCGTTAGATTATGTTCCTATCCTCAATCTTCAGCCACTCATATACAGAATATACACCTTTTTCTTCAGATATTCCCAAGTTATGATGACTACTTGGTAGCAATATTTCAACTGTGCTTTTGAAGCTGACACTCTTTTTCTTTCTTGTAGGGACACATCTCTAGAACTCTCTTCTTTCTCTTACCATGGCTACTGAAAACTTCAACCAGTTCCCATCATACCCTGAGGTAAAACAAGATTTCAAGATTTCCCTTTTTACCCTTTTTTAGCATCTTATTGTTTAACATTTTGAGCTCATATGTTTAAAAAAACTTGTATATTTCAGTGTTGTTTGCTTAATTCTTGATGAAAGATGCAATCTTTGAAGATACATGCAACAACCCTTTTTTCCTTTTAACTTCATTGTAAACATAAACACCAAAAAGATTCTAGCTTTTTTCCCTTTGTTACTTGTGTAATTCACTAAAGTTTGAGGTTTTTGTAACTGTAAGAAGCCAAATGAGTTTTGGGTTTTCCCCAATTCCCTAGATTTTTTTAAAAAAAGAGAACAACATGAGCATATATGATAATCAAGAATGCTTTTTTCCCCTTCTTTTTGTTAACAGATCTGCATATGTTGTTTTGGGGTTTTTTGTTTGAACAGATGATTTATGAAGCTCTTGATGCACTAAATCAAGAAGGGGTTTCAAACAAGTCATCAATAACTAAGTACATTGAATCAAAGTATGGAGATCTGAATGAGGATCTTTCAAAGTTGCTACCTTTACATTTGGACAACATGAAGCAAAATGGAGACCTTATTTTCCTCAAGAACAATTACTTTAAACCTGGTCCAGATGTTCCAGCAAAGAGGGGTCGTGGTAGGCCACCAAAACCCAAAGCTCAATTGCCACCTGGTGCTGCAGTAGCAGAATCTGTTGAATCTGCACAACCACCAAAGCCAAGAGGGCGCCCAAGAAAAGACCCCAATGCACCACCTACTTCCAAGAAACCAAAGCCAGCACCTGTTGCTGGAGATCCCATTGGTTCTACAACAGGGAGGCCTAGGGGTAGGCCTAGGAAAGTTAGGCCACAGCCTGCTCAGGATGATGATGAT
>QJPP01001305.1:0-44558 GCA_003996215.1 Jaltomata sinuosa | reverse complement strand
ATACGGGCAGTGTCCTTTCATAGAACCTACCTGCTGGGCCGGATCGGCACCGGAGGAGGTACATACAGAGATACCATTTCACTTGAGATCTTCATGCATCATATCTTTCATTGTTTGAGGCTCCACCCTTGTTTGTTGTTTGTTGATTGTACGCTCCGGTAGTATGGGATGCCGGAGGGTTTGTTTTCACTTGCTTGTGTTCCTCGGTTGTATGGGCGGCCGGGGGACTGTAGGTAGACTTTTGCTATTTACTTACAGAATTGCTCTCTATTATGGATAAGTATGAGATTGGTTACTGCTAGACTGTTAGTTTCTGGATTTGAGATTGATATGATTAGTTGAGCTTGATTCATGTCTCTGAGCATGCCTGTCATTACTCTTTCTCTCTTCTTCTTACACTTGAGGTTACCGGTATACCATCCATTTCGTAAACTTATTTTGTATACACTGTTGTTGCAAGGATCCCAGGTGCGTTATTTCTTACTTTCACCTGTGCCTATGGTGTGTATATTCTGCTTACTAGCCTCATATGTGGTTCTGTTGATTTCCCTTATGGCTAGTTCCTGTGTACCATTTTCGTTGATTTCCCGTGACTCGCTTGCTTCTTAATTCTATCTATTACACGCTTTTATCTTATATGTTGCCCGTCGGTCCTATGAATACCTACTGGGTACCTTATGCCTCACATTTGGTGCTCACCCCTACCCCCTGCATCTTTGGGTGCAGATCCTAGCGTGGGCCATCGCCGTTAGATCGTTGTGATTCGTGCTTGGAGATCTGTTGGGGACTACTTCAGGCTGAGGGTGAGCTCTTAGAGATCGGAGCTTAGCTTTAGTTTATCTTTTGCTTCATGTACTCTATTACCATTCAGAGACATCTGTATATATAGCTTTTGTTTATTTGCACTCCATGTATGTAGTTTGGCTCTGTACTATGATACCAGGTCTTGGGGTTTGGTTTACTTTTCGCATATGTATATATTTATATCCCTGTTATCTATTTTATTTGTCTTGTTCCCTTATTTGCTAGATAGTAGCCCATTACTAACTGTTCTGGGCAACGGGGATTGGTTCACCTACCGGGGGTTGTAGGTGCCATCATGACCGAGAAATATTACAATGTATAAAAACCTTATAAAATAAATACATATACAATTATATCGTAACAAAAATATTTTTCATAAACCTTTAAAATATTTTAAAAAGGTAATAATAATATAACTTTTTACCAAATTCAACTTTCAAATAAAATATTTTCAAATACACGCGATGTTAATAAATTCTCAAACTTAAGTTTGCAACTCACCATCGCACGATTTAGATACTAAAGAACTCTCTTGGAACCCTCCCTTATGTTTTCTTACTGTTTCCGAACTGAAATGGCGTTTTAAAACGTGAAGTTGAGGCTTAAATCGAGTTTAACCCGACCCGGTTCGCGACCCGGTTCGCGACCCGGTTCGCAACCCATTTTCTGCCAGACAGTCCGCGGTAAAACAGTCATAACCTTTTACTCCGAGATCATTTGGACGTGAGGTTTTGTGCGTTGGAAACTAGACTCGTAGAACTTCGATTTGGTATTTTGGGGGACTTCTAAATCTTTATATATTGAGAGAAAAGCTCCGAGACATTTTACCCAAAGTTCAGAAAATTTATTAAAGGAACTTACGATAACTTTTGTTGACTTACTTGACTTCAAAACTTATCATACGACCAAACAGATGGACCCGGCACCGAAATACCAGTCCTGACAAGCCTTAAGTGACTTGGGGCCACTACAAACAAGCTCTAACGGTACAAGGAAAATGTATACGTAGAAATACCCGGAAGGGTCATTACATGCTCAGACTATCAATGAGGTGCTTGGAGTGCCTAACATCTCCAATGAGGCCTACGAGGCTAAGTTCCAGTTCTAGGAAATGACTTTGTTGAGGGACACTCTTGTGGACGAGACGTGCAGGGATAAGGTCTATTGGGTTAGCCCTAAGGGCGTTACCAGTACTTACTTTTCTACGGAGGCTAGGATATGGCTCAACTTGGTGTCTCAGAGGATCCGCCCATTGGGTAACAAGACCGATGTGACTTATTCTTGGGCTCTGGTATTTTCTTGTGGCATGCAAGGCATTATAATGAATGTGGGGGAGCAAATCATTTCCAAGTGGAAATAATTCTACCGAGGTCACAGGAAGGGCCCTTATCTTTTGGGTTTGGTGTCCGAGTTATGAAGGAGAGTCGGAGTACCTGAGGACCATACTGACTTAAAGGTGGCTATGGATGACCCCTTTGACCCTGTCTGGGTGAAGGTGGTCTCCAAGAAGAAGAGGAAGATGGATGAAGCCGGGAGAAGTTAGCCGGTTGAGGAGGCCAACGACAATGATGATGATGATGACACCCCTGCCGCTTCCCAGCCCCAGCCCCTGATCTCTAGAGCCCAGCTGGAGGAGAATCTGGCAGCTGTCCGGAGGTTTATGGAGGATCCTAACGTCGGAGGTGCATCCCCACACCCATCTGCTCAGGAACTTGAAGCACTCCGTAGGGAGTTAGAGGAAGAGAAGAAGAAGAGACGCTCCCGGGATCGCATGTTTGCCCGAATAGGGAAGACCATTAAGGTCATGTTCTCATGTGTTACCCCGAGTCGGGAGCTACCCACACTCGAGCCTGAGGATAGGCATGAGTTTCCCTTCCTGAGCGATGATAAAGCTTAGGACCTCCCTCTCCCTCTCTTACTAGATACTCCTTATTGCTCTCGGTTGCCCCTGTTTGGGGCTTGTTAAGACAATGTTTCCCTTTCCCTCTTTTCCTTTTGATTTAGCACGTGGATGCTAGTTTTAGACACTATATTCCTTTTATGCACATTATATTAGATAAAACATGCTTTTCCTTGGTTTACACAGTGATTTCGTAGCCTATTACTTGTTTTTATCTTGTCCCCAGGAAGGAACAAAAACAGGGGAAAAACATAGCAGGCTTACTGCCTCACGTATCTACGCTATGGCGGATGCCATTCCGCTATAGCAGAGAAAGATCTACTATAGCGAGAGCGCCATAGCGGTGCCGTCTGCTATGGCAATCCTGACGGTAAACAGTACAAAATTTTGATTTTTCAGCTAAATGCACTCCTCCCCTTCCCGGTTAACATTGCCTAGACCTTTAAACCCCGCCATGGTTTCAAACCACCCTTAAGACCATTCCGGGAATTGAACGTATCACAATTTGGTATAACACACTATCGATTACAAGAAATCACAACAAAAATTGTTTCCCGATAATACCTTTCTGCCATTACACTAATGACTCTTTTGTTCCCATGGTTCCCAACCAAGTCCCGACTCTCCTGAAATCGAAGCTTCCCTAAAGTCACATTTCCCAATTCCTTATCATCTTAACCGATGATAAGCCCCTTTTAACACACAATACCATTCTTTAAATTAAGACATTTAACAGATTACCGCAGACTAAGGTACACAAAATGACTTAATGACTTTCTGCAGACTCTACTTGCACAAAAATTAACAATTCACATCAAGGTAACCAAATACACAAAATTTCAAGTAGGTTCTTCAACTCAGCCATACACAACATTTCACTTCAGGTCACAGTAAGAATCAAGCAAAGTAAATTCACCTTCTATTCATCCCATGGATGGCCATTAGCTGATCATCCATGTCTTACTGCAGCCTCTCAAGCCAGATATTAATTGGAACCTTCCCGATTCTAATTTCTCTTACTTGTCTTATCACAACTGGAGTACAAAGACCTTTATCACTTCGTCGAGATACCAATTGGAATCGAGATATACCTATTGGAATCAACCCATACAAGCAAGTAAACAACCGCACAAAAGAATGAAAGAAGGGAGATGTTTCCTAGGGTGCTTCATAGCTTCCCAAAGATTTGATGTGAACGTCAACACACCAATATGCAGGACTCTATTTGACACTTTGCTCTTGTACTGGGAGACCAGTAACCTAGCCTCTGATACCATCTATCATAAATAACCTGCCGGGCCGTGCGGGCTCCTACTCTAACCATCTAGATAGACGAACCCTCACCACTCATCCAACAAGTAACACGCGGAAAAATAGAAGCAGCAAAATAAACCTTTCCTTCTCAAAAGAAACTTTTTAATTAAAACCCTAAAAAGTAGAAGAACAGTTTTACACTTGAAAACACCCCTCCCTAGGATCTAGTCTAAACAGGTACAAGAGCTACTACAAGATTTATACAAGAAAGAAAAGACACAACTTCCATCATGGAATCGAAGGACAGAAGTTGTTGGAGATCCTCATCGCCGTGAACATATGAAACATCACCAACCCTGCAACCAGACTATACCTAAAAAGGTATAGCAAGAGTGGAATCAGTACAAACACACGTACTGGTAGGCATCATAGGTCGACCCAAATCCACTCCTACCATCATATAAAAAAAATGGGAAAAAACATGACTGCAAATAAAATAATTTAATTTTCATCCTCCAACCTCCTCCCCGTCCAACTCAATACTAACCAAACCTTCCTGCTCATTATTCTTCTAACCCTCTCACTTCTCAGACTACTCGGGTCATACTAACATTAGACTTTCCAAGTCTTATCAACCTTAGACTTCCCAAGTATTTGTCACGCCCCGAGGTTACCCCCTAGACGTAACACTGGACTTGGAACCACAAGGATTCCAAGTTAACCCTTTGTCATAGCATTCTCAAGCATGTAAAGGAAAACAGAATGGAAGCATCAAAAAGAAATTTGAAACAGGAAGACATACAATAAATAGAGAGTCGAATAGGAAATACAACTCGAAGATCACCTCATAACATATATGTCTGAAAGCCTCTAAAACTAGCATAAGGAGTTGATGGGACAATACCCTAAATAACTCAACAATGTGAAAGGAAAGGAGACATAGAAAAGCTAGAATAAAGTCTAGTCCTCGCAATATGAGGATTCACCAAAGCTAAGCGAGAGTGGTCGGGAACTCTAACCACAAAGCTATGAAGGGACACCTGAATCTGCATCATCAAAGGATGTAGCGCAATATGCGTTAGTACTATGGAATGTACTAAGTATGTAAGCAGTGCATGAACATGATGAAAACATGCTAAGTATACTTAAATAACTAAATTCATACTTTTAAAGATAAACTGAGCACAATGACTCTAATATTTTCCATAAGCTGAAACATAATCATAAGTAATAAGTCTGAAATCTGAATAAGAGTCAAATGCAAGTTTTAAAAGCATAAACTATTTTCTGTGGGAGGTTCTCTAACCGAAATAGACCATGTGAGCTACATGGAATCCGATGTATCTGTAACATCGAAAGGACCCAATATACCTTGCCAAGGTATAAAGGCATTACTTGGGGTGATGACTAAATATTGATGCCCAATAGAGGGGACTTAATACCTACGGGGGAACGTAGTTCTGGGACCTTTTTGGGTACTCTCACCCTGTCCAACTCGGTGCTAATACTATTCCCAAAACATACATATAGCTCATATAATACTGGGGATATCTGATGCCAAATCTGTTTGAAAAGCATAAGGGTATATCTGATACCATGCAGTTCACTTAGCTTAGGTAGACATGTCTAGATGCCAAACCTTTCATAAACATAGGGACATACCTGATGTCCAAAACTTTCATAAAGCATAGGGACATATCTGATGCCCAAAACTATTCGAAAAGCAAAAAAAGACATATCTGATGTCATGCAATTCAAATTCATAATCTTAAGACTTAGCTTAGCCATAGCTTAAAACATACTTTTCTTTCATAATCATACTTGAAGACTTTTGCATGTAATTTCATAAATATATAAAGGCCATGATATCTAATCATGTCAAATTTCTCTTGAAAACATGCAATTTTATGGGTTCATGCTAGAAATCAACTTTCATGCTTGGGCTTTCAAAACCAATGAGAGAATCATAATCAAATCATGAGTAATCAAGAGGAAACCATTAACTTAAACATAGAAACTGATTTCATAAACTTCCCCAAATTTTAGATCAAAACTCTAATTTCATAACTTCATAACTCAAAATAAGAATTGGCCTTAAAATAATGAATAAAAAACCACTCATAAAAACTCATGCTAAATCATGGGATTTAGCGTTAGAATCCATAGAAGAATTATGAGGAAACAATTTTAGAAGGACCCATAAGAATTGAGTAAGAAACCTAGTTTAAAAATCCATAAGTTCAATTTAGAAGATTGGGGTTTTGGGCATAGGGTGAAGGAATCTCTTATTGAATACCCACATACCTTAGGTAAAAATAACCCACTTCAATGGAAAAGACTTAGGAGACTTGAGTTGGAGCTTGGAGACTCTGAGTGGATCCCTTGCTATGGAGCTTGAAACCCTAACTTGAAGTTTGAGAGGATGAAACTCTTTTTTTCTTCTCTTGAAACTTGTTTGGAAGAGTGGGATATAACTTATGCCAAGTGGGAATAAAAATCCTTCTAAATAGGCTTAAAATGACCTAGTATAGGAGTTGAAAGAGTGTAAAATTACAAAAATACCCCTGGACTTAAGCTTGGAGAAACTGATGAAATGACTCAGCTTCAGGGATTATGGGTCAGTGTACGGACCGTCAGAGTGAATGACAGACCGTCATTTGATCTGTGATTTTAGAAATCACTTTTGAGGGTCTACTGGAACTCCATTCCATGAGTTACAGGACGGTCCGTCATTTAAAATGATGACCCATCAAGTCACTCGTGGAATCTAGGGAAGAAAAGCTGATTTTTGACAAACCACGGGTCAATCTACGGACCGTGGTTTTGATCTACGGGCCGTAAACCAACCAGTGGTTTTAAAATTGAAAATTTTAGTGTTCACTTCAGCAATCACGGTTCAAATTACGGACCCATCATTCAAAGTACAGACCCGTCGTTCAAAGTACGGACACGTCGTTCAAAGTACGGACCCGTCAACCTATCCGTCATCACTGACAGCACTGCAGTAAACTGCCCATTACTTTTTACTCTGGACTTGGATTAATGCGCGGTCAGTGCCATTGGAAAGAAGACTCAAAAACGTTTAATTTGGTGGGTACTAGGCTACCTAACACTTTATATTTTGAGAGGAATGATCTATTAAAGTTGACTCTAGTTTAGACTTACATGAAAACCTACTTTGGTGAGGTGCTTGCGACTTAACTTGATAATAGGAGTTTCTTATGAACATGATTCGCATCCAAAGCACTCACCACACTAGAAAAATTATCATTACACTCATGGAAAAAGGTTCAGGTATTAGTTTAGGATTTTTGGGGTGTTACAATATCTCCCCCTTGGGATCATTCGTCCTCGAATGAAGACTAAGCAAGGGGACTCTAGATAGAAAATAGCCCAACCAAAAACGAAACATGAAAACTGAAGAATAAACATGAAACTGAACCTTTAAACTTAAAACATGGCTTAATCAAATTTGAAAATATGAATACATGTGAGTATCGCGAGGGAAATTGATATAATAGATTCGAAAGGACAAACTAAGGATTGAACTACTACCTCAAGTTGAAACCGAGTCTGAAGGAAACGGGTGAAGGTACCTGGCCTTCATGGATGATTATGCTTCCCAAGTAGCTCCTTCAACTGAGTTGTAAAAGTTGAAGTACTATCGTGGTAACCAACTTCTGATTGAAATAAAAACTAAAATAGTTTCATGAGACATGTATACATGCCGAGAGTGTAAAAATGACCAATAGGACAGGAACTGGATATCTAACATGATAGTTGTCTGGGATGAGAGTAGGAACTCAGCTAAAACTCATAAAGAACAAACATACTCTAGAACTCACAGTTAACCAAAAGGGACACAAAACTGAGAGAAGTAGACATACGGGAAAACTATTCTCTTCTGAATACCACTCCTACCATTTGCAACTAACAACCTCAATAGCGCACATAAAGGCACTAAGGTCCGAGTCTAACTACCCGATTCTCCATGTTTAAGCCTATCTCAACTAACCCCTTGAATCTAGAGTTATCTCCTAGGAATGGTAATCTTTCTTATCACAACAACTAACTAATCCAGGGCTCCCCAACCCAAAGGTCACTAGTTGTGTAAAACAAATATCCACATGTATCCCATCACGATATTCAATCTTATAACTATGGTCACCTTATGGTTTCGTATCTTACCCTATTTAACACTTCTATCCTCTCCCTTATAATAACTGGGAATCACAGATTCAGGGACTTCTACAGGGGGACATACCAGACTACCTCTTCTAACAATTTCGCATAAATAATCCTTACCTCATAATTCACCCACACCTAGAAGTCAAGGTGGAAAAAGTACACTAATAAGGAAAAGGAATTTGCTACCTCCTATCTAGGAAACTACAAGGCCTTATTCCCTAACACTTACAACAACATAAACCAGAATCATTGAAAGGAAAGAGCAGGAGTAGGAGCGTCACGAATGAAGGATTACAAATTGATCTTAACTTACACTTAGAGTGATCAAGCCACTCAAGGTTAGGCTTGGGGAATTGAGTGCAATAGGCATGAGCACTTCACATACTGGGCACGTAGACATGAGTTAGTGGGGATCACCACCCTTCGTCATCAAAGGAAAAGATCCAAAGGGCTTTAGAATAAGGAAATCATAAGCGTGAATCATTTCAAGAATCAGATCTGAGCATATACATGGCGTAATATGATTTGATTAGCCATTGAGGTATTTCTGAAGACTAAATGAGTAAACATAACTGAGCATACTGCGATACATGAGTTCACATAAATAACATACCTCAGGGCATAAAGATGTGACTCATAGACTCACAGAGTAAGAGTAGAATCATTGTCTTAAGCAATCACTTTCCATTCTAGAATCTGAACATGAGCGTGAATCTGAAATAGGACCATGGCGCTGACACACAACTCATGCAAAAGGTATCATAATGGAAGAAGTATACTTAGGACTCTAGGATGGAAATAAGCTTCTGTCTCCCCCTTGGATTCATGCTACCCTTCTAAGTCTATGGACCTCTAACCAACCTCTCAAAGGAACTATGATCGTTTTACCCTAACAGAATATACACTGCTCTAGAATCTAGCAGGAATACCCACTTCCTTCTATAGTCTAAGACTCTCCTTCTCCTAAAAGTCTAGGAATCAACCCTCCTATCCCCACTTAGTTTTAGGTGAAGACAACTCATAACCAACCAAGAGTAGGGGTCCGGGGGCTATGGGTGCATAAAAGAAGAAAATCTAGTGACGTACCTGATTTAACTTCTGGAGGAATACTCTGACCCGACTGGCTAGGCAATGAAAGAAATTGGTTTTGGAGCTGAACATCACAGTTTCTCCTCTTAGATGAGGAGAAATCCCTGATCTTATGGCCTAACTGACCACACCTAAAATTCCCCTCCTTACCCGCAAGGCACTCACCCAAATGAAACTTACTACAACTACTACAACGAGGGTATCTCAAGGTTTTCGGATCCCTATGGTGACAAGATTGAGAGTCGAGGATAGGTGTGCTAACTGAAGATGGGGTTAGTCTGGATGACCTCTGCTGAGAAGATGATTGGTTTCGTGTTCTGGTCTTTTGTTCTTTCTCTTCCCTTCTTTAGTTTCTCTTTCTCATTCAACTGAGTTGTCATAGCTTGAGCCAATATACAGATGGCTTCATGAAATTCTGCATTCGTAACCTCATGATCTGGAGTAGTTGGATTAGAATTCCTCATGGGGTTTCTTCGTAGAGACATTATCTGGAATGCGCAAGGAATGGATTAGAAGGGTAAAGAGAGTCAAACTCTATAGCACGATAGTGAACATGAAGAAGTGAAGTTTTTCCTAAAACATCTCATAGCCTCCCCATCATAAGTGCGGTGCGCTTCACACCGATGAAAGAGATTCTACTCGATGCGGCTTTTAGATATCCTAAGACTCTTGAACCTGAGACTCTGATACCAAGTTTGTCATGCCCCAAGGTTACCCCTAGATGTAACACGGGACTTGGAACCATAAGGATCCTAAGTTAACCCTTGGTCATAGTATTCTCAAGCATGTGAAGGAAAATAGAATGGAAGCATCATAAAGATATCTGAAACAGGAAGACATATCTTAAATAGAGAGTTGAATAGGAAATACAACTCGAAGATCACCTCATAACATCTATGTCTGAAAGCCTCTAAAACTAGCATAAGGAGTTGATGGGACAATACCCCAACTAACTCAACAATATGAAAGGAAAGGAGACATAGAAAAGCTAGAATAAAGTCTAGTCCTTATACTATGAGGACTCACCAAAGCTGAGTGAGAGTGGTCGGGAACTCTAGCCATGAAGCTATGAAGGGAGACCTGAATCTGCATCATCAAAGGATGAAGCGCAATATGCGTTAGTACTATGGAATGTACTAAGTATGTAAGCAGTTCATGAACATGATGAAAACATGCTAAGTATACTTAAATAACTGAAATCATACTTTTAAAGATAAATTGAGCACAATGACTCTAATACTTTCCATAAGCTGAAACATAATCATAAGTAATAAGTCTGAAATCTGAATAAGAGTCAAATGCAAGTTTTAAAAGCATAAATTATTTTCTGTGGGAGGGTCTCTAACCGACATGGACCATGTAAGCTACATGGAATTCGATGTATCTACCCAATCGAAAGGACCCAATATACCTTGCCAGGGTATAAAGGCATTACTTTGGCATTATCACTAAATACTGATGCCCAAAAGAGGGGACTTAATACCTATGAGGGCACGTAGTTCTTGTACTTTTTTGGGTACTCTCACCTTGTCCAACTCGATGCTAATACTACTCCCAAAGCATACATATAGCTCATATAATACTGGGCATATCTGATGTCAAATCTTTTTGAAAAGCATAAGGGTATATCTGATACCATGCAATTCACTTAGCTTAGGTAGACATGTCTAGATGCCAAACCTTTTTAATAAACATAGGGACATATCTAATGTCCAAAACTTCCATAAAGCATAGGGACATATCTGATGCCCAAAACTGTTTAAAAAGCAAAAAAAGACATATCTGATGCCATGAAATTCAAATTCATAATCTGAAGACTTAGCTTAGCCATAGATTAAAACGTACTTTTCTTTCATAATCATACTTGAAGAATTTTGCATGTAATTTCATAAATACATAAAGGCCATGATATCTAATCATGTCAAATTTCTCTTGAAAACATCAAATTTTATGGGTTCATGCTAGAAATCAACTTTCATGCTTGGGCTTTCAAAACCAATGAGAGAATCATAATCAAATCATGAGTAATCAAGAGGAAACCATTAACTTAAACATAGAAACTGATTTCATAAACTTCCCCAAATTTTAGATCAAAACCCTAATTTCATAACTTCATAACTCAAAATAAGAATTGGCCTTAAAATAATGAATAAAAAACCACTCATAAAAAATCATGCTAAATCATGGGATTTAGAGTTAGAATCCATAGAAGAATCATAAGGAAACAATTTTAGAAGGACCCATAAGAATTGAGTAAGAAACCTAGTTTAAAAATCCATAAGTTCAATTTAGAAGATTGGGGTTTTGGGCATAGGGTGAAGGAATCTCTTATTGAATACCCACATACCTTAGGTAAAAATAACCCACTTCAATGGAAAAGACTTAGGAGACTTGAGTTGGAGCTTGGAGACTCTGAGTGGATCCCTTGCTATGGAGCTTGAAACCCTAACTTGAAGTTTGAGAGGATGAAACTCTTTTTTTCTTCTCTTGAAATTTGTTTGGAAGAGTGGGATATAACTTATGCCAAGTGGGAATAAAAATCCTTCTAAATAGGCTTAAAATGACCTAGTATAGGAGTTGAAAGAGTGTAAAATTACAAAAATACCCCTGGACTTAAGCTTGGAGAAACTGATGAAATGACTCAGCTTCAGGGATTATGGGTCAGTGTATGGACCGTCAGAGTGAATGACAGACCGTCATTTGATCTGTGATTTTAGAAATCACTTTTGAGGGTCTACTGGAACTCCATTCCAAGAGTTACAGGCCGGTCCGTCATTTAAAATGATGACCCATCAAGTCACTCGTGGAATCTAGGGAGGAAAAGCTGATTTTTGACAAACCACGGGTCAATCTACGGACCGTGGTTTTGATCTACGGGCCGTAAACCAACCAGTGGTTTAAAAGTGAAAATTTTAGTGTTCACTTCAGCAATCACGGTTCAAATTATGGACCCATCATTCAAAGTACAGACCCGTCGTTCAAAGTAC
This sequence comes from Jaltomata sinuosa, assembly GCA_003996215.1. Classification (NCBI taxonomy): domain Eukaryota; kingdom Viridiplantae; phylum Streptophyta; class Magnoliopsida; order Solanales; family Solanaceae; genus Jaltomata; species Jaltomata sinuosa. Next base: position 32,336 of record QJPP01001305.1, on the reverse strand, counting down.
GGACACGTCGTTCAAAGTTCGGACCCGTCAACGATCCGTCATCACTGATAGCACTGCAGTAAACTGCCCATTACTTTTTACTCCGGACTTGGATTAATGCGCAGTTAGTGGCGTTGGAAAGAAGACACAAAAAAGTTTAATTTGGTGGGTACTAGGCTACCTAACTCTTTATATTTTGAGAGGAATGATCGATTGAAGTTGACTCTAGTTTAGACTTACATGAAAACTTACTTTGGTGAGGTGCTTGCGACTTAACTTGATAATAAGAGTTTCTTATGAACATGATTCGCATCCAAAGCACTCGGCACACTAGAAAAATGATCATTACACTCATGGAAAAAGGTTTGGGTATTAGTTTAGGTTTTTTGGGGTGTTACAGTCTTATTACTATTCTAACCCCTAAGTCCTGACCCGGACTACCTCCCTGTTAACTCTACAAATCCCCAAGACTACACATTCCGGAAACCATCCAAACCACTGTCAGTCTAGACCCATCACCCTTATAGTACCCTCTATAACAATCCGGACCCCCCAAGGGTTCCCAAGAATCTCTCTTATGATAATACCCACTAGTGATGCAACGCCCGACTCTCAACTATCTCCCCCAGTTTATCAGCCACATGTAAACCACCTTTATGACTATGATAAACAATCAACAACATAACCAACAACAACCCTTGTTGTATAGCCCGGGCCCACCCTAAGATCCCTTCTAAATAACACCTAAGTGTTAAACAGACAATCTGGCCTAATCCAAGACAAACTCAATAGATATAACAGGATTCCCGGTCACTCAAGGACCACCAACGAATATCACAATTCAAATAAACAGCCCAGTCCACTCATGGAAAGAATAAAAGTCAATGCAATGCAATAATATCAATGCAATGATGCAGTAAAATAAACTCGTACTAGGCGTGGTACCCTAGACAACCATTAATATTCTGTACCAGGCATGGTACCTGAGCCAACCATTTGTTATACCCGTACCAAATGTGGTACCGGAGATAACCATTTGTTATACCCATACTAGTTATGGTACCCGAGCCAACCGTTAGTATACCTGTACCAGGCGTGGTACTCAAGCCAACCGAATGTCAACAATCCACAGTCAAAATAATGAACAACAACTTGTAAACCAACAAGCAACACACCGTTCAATTCACAGACTGTAAAACAGGACCATTAGATATTCTACACAGTTTCTCTAAGCCATGCAATTCATACAAACACTTAGATAAGAGTACAATACATACAACATTCACAGGAATCGTAACCAATCACCTACCCTCTCTCCCGGGTATATACTTAATTTCGACCTCCGTTCGAAGACTAATCACACTCACCCCTTTATTTACATATAAAGAACGGTTTCCCCTTTTTAGCATAATTTAACAACCCCATTGATTTTGGAACTTACCTAAATAATAACATCACGAGTTACCAGCCCTTAGCAACACAACGACTACTTATCATGCCTTAAGCATTCCCGAAACCTCACCTAGGAGTTTCACACTTTCATACCCTTTTAGTTGTCCTTGCAATTCCCGATTCCCCGAACCTTCCCGATATCCCAGTCCCTGAGTCCTATCATTTTAGCATGCCAAGATAATATAACAGCCAAAAATAGCTACGATCAATCCATCGATCGATCCAACCAATCCTTAGCTCACTCATAACTAATACAAAATCTACCAGACTCCGTGCCCGGAGGCCTAAAACATAAAATCTCCATTCCGCTATACGATGAATACAAAATGCAAACAAGTCTAACTACTCATGGAAACTTAGCCTACCTGGGCGCCAAGCAGCTACAACCATGCATTTCTGGCTCTTTGAAGGCGTTCCTGGCTGAACGATGGTCCTGAAATCCGCTGCTCCACGTCCCTTCAGCCATGACCCTTCTTCCTCATGATTCGCTAGCCTTGGAGCAGCCTGGGAGGGTTTTTGGAGAAACCCTCGTATGTTTTCTAACTGAGGAGGAGAAGCTTTTTAATAAAATCCCATTCTGAGGCTACTGCATCCCGTCGATCCGCTATGGCGGTTACCCCTCCGCTATGGCGGTTCCGCTATAGTGGAGTGACGTCAGCTTGGATTATTTTCAAAAATCAGAAATTTTTCCATGATGTCACCCTACTCACTTCAAATATATTTTTAAATCATTTTCCACAAATTTATGAAATCAAAAAATTTATATAACGACGGACCCGATCGTTACAATTAAAGTAAGCTTGATCATCTAACTGATTATAAGTCGCATTATATACTGGGTAGTAGTTATCACAATAGCTAGTAGGTGGATAATAAAAACCTTGCTCTACAGTAGGTGGTTGATCAATTTCACCCTTGATGCTAGTCATAGCTCTTAGAGAAGATATCGAGTCAGATAATTTTCCATCTTTTTTTGAGACCAAATCCTTCTCAATCAGTTTGGTAGAGGAATCTAATTTATTTCCTGGACCAATAACTTCAGATTTTTCTATAATCTTCTCTCCAACCATTATCAAGCTTCAAAACTTAATTCCAAAACTTCTATAAGAAAATAAGCAAAATCACCGATCCGGAGAGCTCGAAAATCGGTATGACATATATAAGTGGTTTCTTGTAGTGAAGGTTTTTGGGGGAATGAAAGAGCTATATTGTTTTACATAATATACTTGAATTCCACAATAATTCTAATCGAAATGGTATTATAGTTTTTTTCAGTTTTGTCTTCATGGTAACATCTAAATTAAAAATTAAATTAATTTTTCTTTCAATTGTACCCTTATTCGAATAAATAAAATTATACAAAACCAAGAAATTATTAAAGAGATACTTCATTTTCAACGCATTTGATTAGAGGAAAGTTAGTAAAAATAATTCCTACTTTCAAAAAGTGAGTAATTAGTGTAAGAGATGTGTCTAAGCTAAAAACCCTACTTATTGTAAAATGGTGGCAGTATCAACTTTCTTCCGTCATTCAAATGATTGATAACTGACATTTATACGTGTTATAATTATTCGCGGAACATATACCATTAGTTACAAATAAGGTATGTATACTTTAAAAACATGTTTTTATGCTCTCCGGCTAACAATAATAGAATTTACTCCACACAAAACTGACAATAATATAATTGACTCTATGTATTGTTTTCATTTTGTTATTTTGTTTTCCACTTATTTGATGAGAAAAGACTTATAATTTATTACTATTATTCCAAAATTCAAGTAAAAATAAGTGAGAAGCTTGAAAGAAGAAAGAGAAAGAACAATTTATTTTTGGTGAAAGAGTCAACATACTCTTCTATTATACCAAATATCTTAGTTAATAGTTTTTCACACGTACAACGCATGTGTATCCCGAATTATTTAACTAGTGTAAGATTTCAGATTCCCCAAAAAAGAAGATAGAAATTTCTTTTTTTAAATAGAGTACTTCAAATATTTTAGAAAAACATTTAAATTTACATGCCATATAAAACTCTTGAGTACATACAATTTTTTCTTGCAACGTATTTTTTATGCTCTTCACATGCTTCTTTTGTGTGAAAAATATGCAACTTGTCAAGTCTAAGCGAGCTCCAATATATCCTTGTCGTAAGTAAATTTTTTGTATATTTTCATGATTGTAACAGAGCTTAAGTATAAATCTTGATCGATGCATAATACAAGTTAATTTTAAATTATAGGGATAATGGATAAATAAATCTAAATATTTTATGCGATTTTAACACGTGGATCGTGTCCACTCCACCTCTAAATATCCGCTAAAGCTGAAGAGTGTATATGAAATAATTTGCTAAGAAGGATATAATTAAATGCAAAATATAATAAATGATAAATTAAAATATTTATATAGAAAAGGGTGAATTCAAATATTTTCCTTGTACTCCTTGCATTTCTTTTAAATAAGCTAATATAAATAACTAGGCAAATTTCCCGCGCTTCGCGCGGTCAGAAAAGAAAATAATAAATCTAAAATATATTCTTGTATACAATATTCTAAAATATGTTCTTGTACACAATACTCTTACTCCTTCATGAATATACGTACATCTTACCGACTCTACAACCTCTTATAGACAACGTGGTAAAGCATACGCTTCAAAAGACATATATTGATCGATACATAAAACAAATAAAGACAATACAGTTCCCTTCATCTAGATCATGTTTATTCATACATTTGTTGGTTGAAAATCCAAGGAAATCCTGGTAAAAGGTTGCAAAAATGATTAATTACATATCTACGCTGCCAAATCTTTCTAGATATTGCTATATCATAAAATATGAAGTGCCAGCAATTTACCCAAGGAGGAAAATGTATCTCAAAATCGCTGAGTTCTTCTTTTTCTCAATACACTGCAACTTTGTATAATTATCGTTGCTTCCTTGAGGATATTCAGCTTATTGGCTTTCAGCTTTCTATCTCCCATAATGACTCTAGTTGAATTCTAGTCCATCGAATCTTTAGGCGCATCATTGCTTACTTGAGGATGGAAACCAGAAAGGATCCAGCAGTTTATTACCTGTTGTTTGTTTTCAATGAAATTTTTTAGATTTCAACCAATAATTATAGAGATTACAGTTTCACGCTACGTAAAGCAAATTGTTCTCCCTTTCTCCAAATAATGGTTCCACACTGAATTCACCGAATTAAAGGGAACTCTTTAAGGATTTCAGCGAGAGTGGAAAGTGGCCATGGGTTCAATGGACAGGTCCAAACAAAATGATTGCAAACTTATTCAGCATCAGATTCAGAATCATGTCACTCACATCTTGATTCTTGTCTCTAGAGAAATATTAAAAGAAGATCGGCATATATGTATGAATTTATCCTTTTCTTGATAAGAAACCTTCTTCCATCAATGTAATAAGAGTAAGGAACTTACATTTGCATCTTACATGATATAAGCAATTTCCAGTAGATACACATAACTACCTTTACAGATTGGAGATTCTCATGTCTAAGTTCACAATAGCACCTTTACTCAAGGATACTTGTAACCTTGTCATACAATTAAAGTTCATCAGTACTTTTCAAATTGAAATATACAACAACAACATATGAAGTGAAATTCCACACGTGGAGTCTGGGAAGATAGGATATACGTAGACCTTACCCCTACCTTTGAGAGGTAGAAAGAAGTTGTTTCCGATAGACCCTTGGCTCAAATTAAAAATATAGTTAATTTAAAAATGTAGAGCATAGTAATTAATCAAAATGTAAATAATCTTCAAGACGGTCATATATGTTATGGTTGTAAGAATATTATGCAAATGCTTTTAAGGAGAAAAAGGAACCAAAGTTGAATAATAAATTCAAAAAACAGGAAAAGTGGACTTCTGAAGCATATGATCACACAATCTATGGCTCATTTGATCATTAGGCTCTCTAGTCCTGGTACAATGTAGAATGTCCTTTGTAATTAGGTTTTTCAAAAGAAAAGTCTATGGTAATTATTAGCTGAAATTTTATTTTTAGATCCTTTTATAGTTATCTTTCTCATTGAGGGACTATTGGTGAATACACTCATTTGATATATTTTTATTTGTCAACATCATTTTGACTTGCATTGTTGGTACTTTTCTGTCTTTTTGGACTTACGATTCTCAAATTTTGTTGATTCTAACTCTTTTTAAATGTGTGGAGATGATTTAACTTATTTATGTTTTTTCAGGGATTGGAATGTTTATAGTAATTGCTTGGTTTTTCAAAAGAAAAGTCTATGGTAATTATTAGCTGAAATTTTATTTTTAGATCCTTTTATAGTTATCTTTCTCATTGAGGGACTATTGGTGAATACACTCATTTGATATATTTTTATTTGTCAACATCATTTTGACTTGCATTGTTGGTACTTTTCTGTCTTTTTGGACTTACGATTCTCAAATTTTGTTGATTCTAACTCTTTTTAAATGTGTGGAGATGATTTAACTTATTTATGTTTTTTCAGGGATTGGAATGTTTATAGTAATTGCTTCCATTATTTCTTTAATTGTTGTTTAAGTTTTAGTTGTATTGTATACGATCAAGTCGAAAGAAAATCAATTCACATATAAGTTTTCATAAAGTAACAACTTAGTAATTCATGAAGTAATCAAGATATAACTATTGAATTAAAACTTCAAACATTATGTATTCATTCATGTACTCCTTCAAACCAAAGATCAAAAGGAGAAAATGACAAATTCACTCCTAACAACATAAGCGGGGCATCGTAACAACTCATATTTTTCAAATAATTGTTAGAAGTAGAATGTGACTCAACATATCTTATTATTTATCAAAAAAGAATATGGCTCAGCATCTCTTATTACTGATCAAAACAATACACCTTAAAAGAGAGGACATATTCTTCCAAATTTGAATTCGTCCAAATTTAATCAACAACAACATACCCAATGAATTCTCACATGTGAGGTTTTGGAAGGATAGAGTGTACATAAGACCCTCGGCTAAAGTAACGCAAAACAAAGCAGTGCAAAAAGAGAATACAACAGTAAATAGGACATAGCAACTAAGTCAGATAGTTCAAGGCCATTTCATTGTGAATACTATGTAAAACTGTAACAATCTATGGAAAACATCATTAGAAGTACCAATATAAGCAGTATGATAGTAGTTATCCTAAATGCCCATATCGATAGAGTGAACGTTCCAGAGATGAAGAAAGAGGAAGTGATAGTTGATGTTGAAGAAGGAAGAAGTGAGACAAGCAAATAGCAAGGGGAGAAGACTAAGAAGAGAACTTCACCAGTGAGAGTCTTCCTATGAATATGTATCAGTTTTCATTACAAGTCTTAAAAAATCGCCCAAATCGGCCCTAAAAAGGAAAAGAGAATTTTCTTTTTTCAACACTTTAATGAGAAAGAATTTTGCGCAGAGAACCTGATCTCGCGACTCGCTATGTGGAACTGCATAGGAATTCCAAATGTCTACAGAACTGTCAGGCAAGCGAGGATCTGTTAGAAGCATTTATGGGAGATTTAGACATAGGTAAGCAAGATAACGGCTGTGAAGGGGAGGCTAAACTTTGGGAAGGTTAAGTGAAGGCTGACGTGGTCAAAAGAAACAACTTTGGGAAACTCCATAGATGAGGATGTATATTAAAAGTGATAGACTAACATTTTTTTTTAAAGAGTGGCCAGGAGAAGGTTGGATAGCAGGGGATGTCAAAGATCAGTGAAGGTGATGAAAGCCATAGAGAAGGATCATGGTGGAAATAAAATGTGATACATATAAAGAAAAGTGTAGATGTATTGAATAACTACGTACCTGGATGGTTTATTGGTAAGAGTAACATGGTACAAAGTTAAAGCAAGGTGTAGGTTAGTTGGAAGATGTGTACCTGGATGGTGGGGGTAGTTTGTCTCTGCCTGGTTCCATGATTTCGAGGCCATATTCAAGCTCTGTTGGAGGGGTGTGTGAAAGGGGACAGTAAGGCGTCAATATTTATGAGTCGTGTAAAAGGTATTACCTGGTTGTAGAGCAGTGGAATTCAAATGAGTACTGTTGGAGGACCTCGTAGACAATGAAAGAAAGTCGTCGGTCTGTAGGAATCAATCTATTTTAGCAGTGATGGCCCTCGACGGGATGCAGTCGCAAAGGTAAAGTGGCCGGTGTCAGATTATAAGTAGCAACAAAATCTAAAAAGGTTAGAGTATAGTTAGCAAGCGATTATAAATTATAAGGGGGTGAAAGGGGACATTGTAACAGAGGTGTTCAGCGAATCACCTGGTAGGTGAGCACTGATTGCGTAGGAGCATTCGTTGGCCTCGAAGACTTTGGGGGAGTAGTTATTCTTTAATGGAAAATCTGTTCTGGGTGGTAGCATAAAGTATAAAAAGTTTAATTTGTTGTTCAAATCGATTCTAAATTGTCAAGGGGTGAAAGGGAAGCTAACACAGGTCTGTGTAAGAGAGGTGTACATACAACAAATTACCTGGTTAGAGATAACTGGGCCTCAAAGACCTTGCAGGAGAAATCAGTGGCTTCAAAGACGTTCGTTTTCTTTAAAGACGTTGGGGGAAGTAGTTATTCTGTAGTGAACAATCTGCACAGAAGTTTGTGAAGTTAGCCGGAGTTTATGGAGTTTACCAGTTATCGTCGGGATGTTGTTGAAACGCAATACAACGGTGGTGTTCAATTTGTGACTCTGAATCATAGCAGTTTGTGAAGTTTGAAATTGGGAGTGGAGGAAGGTTGCGGATAGGGCTGGTAGACAAATTGGGAGAAGAGTGTGCGAGGGGTGTATCATTGTGTTATGAAAGGGTGTATGTCGCACCTGTTGAGGGAGTCTCTGTGAAGAGGGTTTAAGGGCGAAGAGTTGTATGCGTGAAAGGTAAGGGTTTATGAAAAAGGAAATAAATTGGGAAAATCTGTAAAAATAGGAAAAGGGATTTCCTCACTTCTTGTGGCGCCAGATTATCAGGAGGAGGATTCTCTTTTATATATATTGATATAGATATATAGATTTCTTCTAGACAAAAATAAAAAAGAACAATTCATTTTTTGGGAAATGGTCAATATACTCCTATACTATATCAAATATCTTAGTCACTAATTTTATGGCACGTGTGTAGCGATCGGGTCCGTCGTTACAGGTAGTCCAATCGTGCCAAGTTTTAGAGTTAGAAAACTCTGGGTTTGGGAGTTTGAAATTCTGGGCTAGGCTAGCCTCGGCCGGATTTGGAGCGAGGTGAAGTCCAGGGCAATCTGGGTAAGGAATGGGTTGGATGTCTTCTGGTGAGCTAGTTTTCCTCGTAGCTAACACATAAAGGAGTCCATGAGACTTTTTGGAATCGAATTCGGGTAAGTAGAACTCCCAGAATCGAGGTTGACGTCAAGGGATTATTCCGGGACATCAGGAAAATAAGTGTGTTGTAAAATCGACTAGTTTTGGAGGTTTTACGACTTTTTGTCCCGTGTCAACTGCTATAGAGGTTGAGACTCTGCCATATCGACCTCCGCTGTAGTAAAGAAATTACCGCTACAACGAAAGTCAACGTCAGTCAGCCTCCGCCATAGCGGACAACTCCGCTACGGCGGTACCGCTATAGTGAAGTGGACCGCTATAGCGGAGCATGATCGGATTTAATGCAGAAACTTCTCCAAAATAGTTCAGTTTTTCTTGAAACATTTTGGGAGAAGAAGGGGTTATTTTGGGCAATTTCTACCAGTTTTCCATTATTTTTCATCCTAAAGGTAAGTATTCTACTCCCCAAACTTCGTACTACTTTTCCTATGAGATAGAATTGCTAGGAGGGAACTTGGGAATGGGTTGGAATAACCTAGGGATGGTAGAATCCGGGGAAGAATGGGGATTCTAGGCATGAAAGTTCTTGGGTATTGTTAAAAGCAAGGTATTATGATCGTATGTTGTTAAATTCTTTATTTTTATCCATGAAAATGATAGAACTAGGGAAATTAATGGAGGGAAGATCGGGAAAAAGGGTAGGATGATCATGTATGGCCTGGGGGTCTGGGATTTTGTGTAATCCGGGTAATGTGAAGGCCTTGTTTGTTAATTTGAGTACTTGTATATCATTTTAGACCAAGAACGAGAAAGGAATCCAGAACATGGGAAAGCTTGGGTTGAGTAGAGCTTGGATCTTTTCGAGGTAGGTGATGGCTTATGATTCCTATGAATGTTGTATATTTTATACTCTTATCTAAGTGTTTATATGAATTGCATGGCTTGGAGGAATTGTGTAGAAAGTCTAAGGGTCCTGTTTTACAGTCTGTTAATTGAACGGTGTGTTGCTTGTTGGTTTACAAGTTGTTTGTTCATTATTTGACTGTGGATTGTTGACATTCGGTTAGCTCGGGTAACATGCTTGGTACGGGTATACTAACGGTTAGCATGGGTACCACACCTGGTACAGGTATAACAAATGGTTGGCTCGGGTACCATGCCTGGTACGGAATACTAACGTGTGGCTCGGGTACCACGCTTGGTATGGGTTAATTTTACTACATCATTGCATTGATATTGTTGCATTGCATTGATATTGTTGCATTGCATTAACTGTTATTGGTTCTGTGAGTAGACTGGGCTATTTTATTGAATTGTGATATTCATTGGTGGTCCTTGAGTGACCAGGAATCCAGTTATATCTGTTGAGTTGGTCTTGGATTAGGCCAGGTTGTCTGTTTAACACTTAGGTGTTGTTTAGAAGGGATCCAAGGGTGGGTCCAGGCTAGGAAAAAATGATGATTTATTGAATTCTGTGATTGGTTTTTAGAGTTATAAAAAGTGGATTTCATGTGGAAACAAGCTAGGTAGAGACTTATAGTCTAGGGGAGCCTATTGATTTGTTGCATATTTTTCGTACTTATACTTGATTTGTTATACTGATTATACACTGTTTTATTTGGAAACGGCTGATGATCCTACCAATACATGATGGTTGTGTACTGATACTGCACTTGCTTATTTTCTTGTGAGTACAGGAAATCTTCTGTTGCTTGACGCACGACCTCACTTATTGGCCGGACTGTTCCAGATATCAAGGATGAGTTGTTCGACCAAGCCGCCTTGGTGTTTATCTTTGAGTTGTAGCCCAATTATTTCGTTCTTAGACTATTTCTTTATTGTTTTAAGTTTTGGGGTTGCATCCTCGTACTCTAGTATTGGTAGTGTTTGGTATGATGACTTTCAGATTCTAGGGAAATTCCGCAAGTTTTATTTCAATGAAAGGCCTTTTGCATTATTTGAATTGCTAGTTTATTTTGTGTTTGCTGGTTTTAGGCTAAGGGTTGAACTTTACTTGTTCGCTCATCCAGGGGTTGGGTGGGTGCCACTCAAGATGGTATGGGTCGGGACAACATGCTTTGCACGATTATCCTGAATCATTTAATTAGTACAAGCTATTGAATAATCTCATAAGATTTTCAAAACATGTTTTTAAGGAACAAAAAATATAAATTAAAGGATAAAGTACCAAATTGCTAAAAGTATTCTAACTTTGCACCCATAAAATATTCTACATTAACTAGTATATATATATATATATACATACACAAATATATGTATATATGTATATATGTATATATATATATATATAAATGTATGTATATACATATATATAAATGGACCCTTCAGGAAGAGAAGAATAGTGGTGAATAATTTAGAAAATGCAGCAAATTTACGAAAACAGTGAGATTTTTGGATATTACTATGGTACAAACCTTGTGAGAGAACGAAACTCGAAATGTAGATGCGTGAGCGAGAGAATGGAACTTATTAAATATATATATATATATATATATATATATATATATATATATATTTTAAAATAAAACCCTTTTCCTTTCTTAAAGACCAAAAGACTAATGAAGTGATTAGTAAGTAAAGTAATACCAAAAGCCCATCAGCAGGAGGATTGTATGCCTATAAGCTAATTAACACCAAAAGAAGAAACAAGGATGCAGTTGATGTTCTAGGACTACCTAGTCATAAAATGCCTCTTGAAGGCAACCTACGATTCAGACACTACATTTGAATGGCCTTGAATTAATAGACAAGTTATTGGTGAGAGAAATGAGTGATGCAGTTGGATCAGCCGAGTTGATCTTTAGCTCCTCCTCAAGTACATTGTGTCCTCCTTTGAATTTCTTAAGATAAAAAGCTTTGCCTAATACATGAGCTTGAATAGATGGTTTTGAACTTCGTTTAGCCTTGAGCAGTTTCTCACGCTTCTCATAGAAATTGAAATCATCCAATATAGATTCTTCTCTTATTATTTCTTAAGTATATCAAGCATTTCCAAACCTTCCTTCAATCTAATCTCCTAAGTATCTCTACTATAGGTTATAGGTCTATATTCATTGCTTTCGAGGATGATGAGCCTGAACTCTGTGTTACAGACATCTTTAACTATGTGCCACTTCATTGGGAAGAACCTACTCCACTTATCAAAGCTGCCAAAAGTCCATGTTTCTGTTGAAGTCAACCTGCCCAACCATCTAAGCTACACCTAAAAACTGTTCACTTCCATCTACTGAAAAGAAGAGGAACACTAGAAATCTTGAACCAGTTCCACTTGGTTTACCCTCAACATCAAGGAAGGCAATGTCCAATTTCTTTTTCCCATTTGGAGTACTTGAACATACATCGTGTTTGACACACTTGGGAATATCATCTTAACTTTATGACTTGATAATGTAAAAATTCACATTATCATACTAATTCTTAAAATCCACTTTGTTATACTTCTCTCTCGGAATAGTTGGCAAGAGCTAATCCTCCTCAGCAGATGGTTATAAAGGGACACTCCTCCGTTGGCACAAAGACCATGAGGTTACTCATTAGATGTCTCAAACCCACTATCTTTGGTGAAATTTCCCCTTGGTTTAGCTCTGTAGTTTCCATTCCACATTCTATTGTATATTTAACAGTTAATGGGATCATAAGTAATGAAAATCTTTGATTTTGATAAGGGTATGATGGGTAGTCCCCAGCCTGATGAAACCCCTTCATCAGGCCTCCAAACTGTACATAACACTAAAACTTGTTGACTGGATTGAAAGGCTGAGCTTGATGTATAGACTTTGGTGGATTTGACATGGAAGTAGATGGATGACTCTTTAGGTTAAAAAGTATGGTCAAGTTTTTTCTTGAGAAAGAACTATGGGGTTTAGTGGAGTTAAAACCATTTGACTTGAAAGAATCATTTCGTCCAAAAAATGATTTAACATTCACGAATTTGGAAGCAACACAATTGGTGATGTCTGCATAGTACGTTGAAACCCCCCATGAATAAAATGGCATGGAATCTAAATCATAAGAGCCAGGTTGCTAAAGATATCCAGACGGTAGATACAGCTGCTTCCCATCGCCTCCCACAAATCCAGTATTGTAAGGATTATTCCCATGAATAATGTAAAGAAGGTAACCATTATTTGATTGAACACCAGCAATAAAGTAAGCTTGATCATCTAACTGATTATAAGTCCCATTATATACTAGGTAGTAGTAATCACAATGGCTAGTAGGTGGATAATAAGAACCTTGCTCTACAGTAGGTGGTTGATCAACTTCACCTTTGATGCCAGTCATAGCTCCTAGAGAAGATATCGAGTCACATAATTTCCATCTTTTTTTGAGACCAAATCCTTCTCAATCAGTTTGGTAGAGGAATCTGATTTCTTTCCTAGACCAACAACATTAGGTTTTTCTATAATCTTCTCTCCAACCATTATCAAGCTTCAAAACTTAATTCCAGACCTTTTATAAAAAAAAATAAGCAAAACTACCGATCCGGAGAGCTCGAAAACCGGTATGATATATAAAAGCGGTTTCTTGTAGTAAAGGTTTTTGGGGGAATGAAAGAGCTATATTGTTTTACATAATATACTTGAATTCCACAATAATTCTAATCTAAATGGTGTTATAGCTTTTTTCAGTTTTGTCTTCATGGTAACATCTAAATTAAAAATTAAATTAATTTTTCTTTTAATTGTATCCTTATTCAAATAAATAAAATTATACATAACCAAGAAATCATTGAAGTGATACTTCATTTTCAACGCATTTGATTAGAGGAAAGTTAGTAAAAATAATTCCTACTTTAAAAAAGTGAGTAATTAGTGTAAGACATGTATCTAAGCTAAAAACACTACTTATTATAAAATGATGGCAGTATCAACTTTCTTCAGTCATTCAAATGGTTGACGACTGACATTTATACGTGTGAAAATTGTTCGCGGAACATATACCATTAGTTACAAATATGGTATGTATACTTTAAAATCATGTTTTGATGCTCTCTGGCTAACAATAATAGAATTTAGTCCACACAAAGCTGAAAATAATATAATTGACTCTATGTATTGTTTTCATTTTGTTATTTTCTTTTCCACTTATTTGATGAGAAAAAACTGATAATTTATTACTCTTACTATTATACCAAAATTCAAGTGAAAATAAGTAATAAACTTGAAAGAAGAAAGAGAAAGAACAATTCATTTTTGGGGAAAGAGTCAACATACTCTTCTATTATACCAAATATCTTAGTTAATAGTATTTTCACGTACAAAGCACGTGTATTCCAAATTATTTAATTAGTACAAGATTTCAGATCCCCTAAAAAAGAAGATAGAAATTTCTTTTATTTAAATAGAGTACTTCAAATATTTTAGAAAACTATTTAAATTTACGTGCCACATAAAACTCTTGAGTACATACAACTTTTTCTTACAGCGTATTTTTTATTCTCTTCACATGCTTCTTTCGTGTGAAAAATACGCAACTTGACAAGTCTAACCGAGCTCAAATATATCCTTGTCGTAAGTAAATTTTTTATATATTTTCATCATTGTAACAGAGCTTAAATATAACTCTTGATCGATGCATAATACAAGGTAATCTTAAATTATAGGAAAAATGAATAAATAAATCTAAATATTTTACGCAATTTTAACACGTGATCGCATCTTCTCCAACTCTAAAGGTCTGCTAAAGCTAAAGAGTGTATATGAAACAATTTGCTTAGAAGGATATAATTAAATGCAAAATATAATAAATGATAAATTAAAATATTTATATAGTAAAGGGTAAATTCAAATATTTTCCTTGTACTCCTTGCATTTCTTTTAAATAATCTAATATAAATAATTCTTCTAGACAAAAATAAAAAAGAAACAATTCATTTTTTCGGAAATGGTCAATATACTTCTATACTATATCAAATATTTTAGTCACTAATTTTCTGGCACGTGTTTTGCACTATTATTCTGAATTATTTAATCAGTACACGCTATTGAATAATCTCATCAGATTTTCAAAACATGTCTTTAAGAACAAAAATATATAAATTAAAGGATAAAGTACCAAATTGCTAAAAGTGTTCTAACTTTGCACCCATAAAATATTCTACATTAATTAGTATATATATATATATAAATATATAAATAGACCCTTCAGGAAGAGAAGAATAGCGGTGAATAATCCAGAAAATGCAGCAAATTTATGAAAACAGTGAGATTTCTAGATATTACTATGGTACAAACCTTGTGAGAGAACAAAACCCAAAATGTAGATGCGTGAGAGAGAGAATGGAACTTATTGAATATATATATATATATATATATATATATATATATATATATATATATATATATATATTCTAGTTTTACGGCACGTGCGTTGCACGTGTACACCCATTATAGAATAATATCAAATGATTAATGTTGACACCCAACTTTGACCTCCTTATACCTCTCTTGGGCTGTTATTTTACTAGTTTTTATTTTTTTAAAGCTTAATTTTCCTCGCGTATT
This sequence comes from Jaltomata sinuosa, assembly GCA_003996215.1. NCBI lineage: Eukaryota > Viridiplantae > Streptophyta > Magnoliopsida > Solanales > Solanaceae > Jaltomata > Jaltomata sinuosa. The sequence continues at coordinate 17,065 of QJPP01001305.1, read as the reverse complement.
ATTTTTTATTTACTAAATAAATTACGTATTTTATCATCGTCTTGACACTTTTTAAATTCGTATACAATTTATAAATATATAATTTATTTCTTAATTATTACTATTTTATCGTAAATTTTGTATAATATTACTAGTCATTAATTTAACGAACAATATATATACATAATTTATTTATAATAATGTTCTTTTTTATAATTATCGTTAATTATTATTTTATCAACTAAATTATATATATGTAGTATTCTATTTACTAAATAGCAGCCCAAAATTACCATTTCGTTCCCAAATTATTTAAATTTTGGCCCCTTTCTATTCAATTTATTTCAATTCTATCCTAAATTGAGTCAAGTTGGGCCTAATATTAAATGCTCAATTTTAATTTCAATTGATTCAATCCGGGTACACCCGACCCACTCCAAACTTGACCCGAGTTAGATCATATTTCAGCCATTGACACAATGAGATCAACGACCGAGATCAATTCTATCATTTTCTTTCCTTTTAATCTCCCAACAAACCCCAATCCTAGGATTTTCTCCCACTTCTGCCCAAACCAGCCGCCTCACCCCTCAACTCTCCTCTCCTCCTCTTCACCCCCACCATTGTCGGCCATCCTTGTCACGACCCAATTTCCCGGTCATGATGGCACCTACAACCCCCGATAGGTGAACCAACCCCCGTGGCCCAGAACAGCTAGCAATGGGCTACTATCTAGCAGATAAGGAAACAAGACAAATAGAATAGATAACAGGGATATAAATATATACATATGCGAAAACTAAACCAAACCCCAAGACCTGGTATCATAGTACAGAGCCAAACTACATACATGGAGTGCAAAATAAGCCAAAACTATATATACAGATATCTCTGAATGGTAATAGAGTACATGAAGCAGAAGATAAACTAAAGCTAAGCTACGATCGCCAAGAGCTCACCCTCAGCCTGAAGTAGTCTCCAACAGATCTCCAAGCACGAATCACAACGGTCTAGCGGCGATGGCCCACGCTAGGATCTGCACCCAAAGATGCAGGGGGTAGGGGTAAGCACCAAATGCGAAGCATAAGGTACCCAGTAGGTATCATAGGCCGACTGGGCACATATAAGATAAAAGCGCAGTAATAGACAGAATAGAAGCAAGTAGTCACAGAAATCAACGAAAGGTACACAGGAACTAGCCCAGAGGGAAATCAACAGAACCATATGTAAGGCTAGCAAGCAGAATATACACACCAAAGGCACAGGTGAAAGTAAGAAATAACGCACCTGGGGTCCTTGCAATAACAGCGTATATAAAATAAGTTTACGAAATGGACGGTATACCGGTAACCTCAAGTGTAATAAGAAGAGAGAAAGAGTGACAATAGGCATGCTCAGAGACATGAATCAAACTCAACTAATCACACCAATCTCATACTTATCCATAATAAAGAACAATTCTATAAGTAAAAAGCAAAAGTCTACCTACAGTCCCTCGGCCGCCCATACAACCGAGGAACACAAACAAGTGAAAACAAACCCTCCGGCATCCCATACTACCGGAGCGTACAATCAGCAAACAGCAAACAAGGGTGGAGCCTCAAACAATGAATGATATGATGCATGAGATCTCAAGTGCCATGGTATCTCTGTATGTACCTCCTCCGGCGCCGATCCGGCCCAGCAGGTAGGTTCCATGGAAGGAAACTGCCCGTATACCTCTACTCCACCGTATACCCCTCCTCCAGAACGCGCAGCCCGTAGCCCCTGGACTAGATGGCAAGGTCCATGGAGGTCCCAGACCCCATACTAAAACTCAGTATCAGAATAGAGACCCAGTCTCGAATATGCAATGCCCAGACCCTGTCCAGGACTAAAGTAGTAGGAAAATGTCTCAAAAACTCCTCCAAGGGTGCCCGGGCGTAGCCGGGTCTAAACAGTAAAAGTCATCTCAGGTGCTCGGTCCGACCGAGGCTAAAAATCATCTCAAGTAGCAAGAAAACTCAACTAGCACTCCGGCCCTGCCGAGTCTAGTGTAGTAGTAAAACTGGTGTTTTAAAACATAATTTTACTTTCTTTTACCCAAGAATACTCACAAGTCAAATCAACCATTTCCAAATCATTTCCATCAAAAACGGGCCCCCCGGGCCATGCAAGGTTTAGAAAACAGTGCCAGTAGGCTCGAAGCCAAAACCACAGTAAAACATGGATAAAACCTCTTTATATGCATGGAAATGGTATGATCACACACAATAGCTGCCCCGCAGCTCACAATCAACCTATCGACCCTGCACAGGCCCACAGCTACTCAGCAAGCATAACCAGCCTAGAAGGATAATTCTATGCCCAGGACTCGCGGACATTCCCAAAATCCCACCTTCTATGTTCCAGAGTCAACAAGGCCTCACAGGACCACAAGGGTAAATAAAATACAACGGCAAATACTACAAGCAACGGAGAAATAAAAGAAGGCGGACATGAATAAAGCGGTCAAGGTCTGTGGTACCAACCTAATAAACCAACCCAAGGATGCCCATTAATACAATTTTATTCTATATATGCGGAATCTAGGGAAAATAAACCGTAACCTACCTGTCGTCCGACGACAAGCTTGAACCTCTTCGAGAAACTCCGAAACAAAATTAAACTTGAACTCGGGCTTGAATAATTTGACGTAGATAATTAACTTCCCTTTTTATTCAATGTGCAAATATGCACCTCTATGCCTAATAGCTATTTATCGTACAGAAATGTGGAGCAAAAGGAGTAAATGGAAATGGAAATGCTTTGCTGAAGTTATTCTTTGTTAATGACCATTCCAAGGATTAAGAGCAATTTGTTAAAGATGCTGCCAGCACCAAATGCCACCACTTAGTGATTTACTAGGTGGCCCTCTTCCTCCACTTCCACGTGGAAGTGGAGGTGCCAACTCATAAGTTAATTTTATCCCGTTATGTAAATATTCGGGTATTGCATAAATTCGTGGTATAATAAATATAATTTTTGAATATACCACAATCCTTAGAAAATTATTTCGAATAAAACCTACTATATTATAATAATAATTTTCAACATAACTAAATTTACTATCTTCGTTAAAATAATACGGTGTATAAAAGCTTTATAAAATAAATACATAAACCATTATAACGTTTCAAAATTATTTCCCATAAACCTTTAAAATATTTTGAAAAGGCAATACTAATATAGTTTTTACCAAATTCAACTTTTAAATAAAATATTTTCAAATACACGCACGATGCTAATGAAATTCTTAAGTTTAGGCTCATAATTCGCCAACGCACGATTTTGATACTCAAGAATTCTCTCGGGATCCTCCCTTATGTTTTATTACTGTTTCGGAACTGAAATGGCGTTTTAAAACGTGAAGTCGAGGCTTAAATCGCGTTTAACCCGACCCGATTCGCGACCCGGTTCGTAACCCGTTTTCTGCCAGACAGTCCGCGGTAAAACAGTCATAACTCTCTACTCCGAGATCAATTGGACGTGAGGTTTTGTGCGTTGGAAACTAGACTCGTAGACCTTCGATTTGGTATTTCGGGGGACTTCTAACTCTTTATATATTGGGAGAAAAGCCCTGATACATTTGACCCAAAGTTCAGAAAATTTGTTAAAGGTCTTACGATATCTTTTGTCAATTTGCTTGACTTCAAAACTTAAACGTGGAAATGTCCGGAAGGGTCATTACATTCATCTAGATAGCACATATTACATATTGCTAATTTTGACATTAAATTTCTGTTTATAGTTTTTTCTTTATTTTGTTCTTCTATTTTCGTCGTCATACTACCAAATTCATTTCTTATTGCTATTTCATATTTAAATAATATTTCCGTAGCTGTTGTGGCAGCTGTTCCATCGTATTTTTTATCACTTCTTAATGTTGCTAGACTTTCATTTGTTAAATTTTGTAACCATAATTTTACCGTTCCTATGAGTGTTCTTTCTATATATCCTGGTGTTTCAGCTATCGATATTTTATTGTCTATTAATTGTTTTGAGATATATCCTGTCCATAATTGAATTGTTTTATTTATATCTGCTACACAATCTAGATCTAAAAAATTATTTTGTTCAGTTATCTGTCTTGGTGTCCATTTCTTATTCAGCCTTTTTTCCTATAACGTTTTATTTTTATCATATGAATTATAGTCTATCCTATAGTAGCTTGGATTTAATTGCTTTGGATTCTTTACTCCTAATGTACTTGGTTTATCATCAGTGCTCATATCTCCTGTATTTATTTCTGGATTTATTTTTGCTTTTTCCATTTTTTCTATTAGTTCGGTATATGTTTCACTTGTTTCCGAATAGTTTTCTCCTAGATCATTATCACTTTCTTCACTTATTTCGTCTACGCTTATTTTTGGTAGATTGTCTTGTTCTTCTTCTAATTGTAATTTAAATTTTTCTATTTCATTTGTCAGTTTTAACTCTTGTTCCTCTTCTCTATGTTTTTCTTTTTCTTTTTGCTTACTTGCATATAATTGTTTTAGCACTTCTAATCCTTTTTCTAGTTCTATTATTTTAGTGTTTTTTACTTCTTCTATTCGTTGTATTTTTTCTTTAGTTTGTTGTTGTATTTTTTCAATTTCTCGTTTCCTATCTATTTCTTCATTTTCTTTTGTTATTCTAACCATTGCGGTTAATTTATCTTCTAATTTTACCGTTTCTTTTTCTAACATTAAATTTAGATTATCTCCTATTTTTTTATATCTTCTTCCTAAATTAGAAAATACTATTGTTATCTTTAATCCTTCCGGATTTACATATGTTTTTTCTTCTAATGCAAATTCTTCTTTATTCATTTATAAATTATGTTGGTATTTATATTCTAGACTGTCTATTCGTAATTGTAATTCTAATATAACTCTTCTTTGTGCTAATAGAGATTTATGGCAAGCTCCTGCAAATATATTAGTGTTTAGTCTATTTTATCTATGTTTTAATTCTTGTCTTTTTTCCTTTATCTTTTCTAGAAGTTGTTGCCTATATTCGTTATTCATATTTATTTATATGTGCCTTTCTTTTTCTTAATCTTACTAATAACTCCTAACTGCTCTGATACCATTTTTGGAGTGCCCGTGCGCGGTATGTGTGCGGAAGTATTTTTATTCATTATTTTTAATTTGAGTCTATATCTGGATATGTATCTAATTCGTATGGCCAAAAATCTTCTGTAGAATTAATGATTTTATCAAGTATAATTTGTTGTAAATCTCTGTTAAGATTAACTGTTTTAATGATAGTGATTAATATTTTATTTTTAAAGAATATTTGGTATTTTGAGGGGTTACTTATTATTTTTAAGTCGTGGGTAGATTCATCCATTTTTGTAGTTGAATCCATTATTTGCTGTTATTTTTATTTTTATGTGAGAAAGTTGCTTCATATAATTGTTTTTCTTTTATATGTGATTTTTGAAGGCTTATTATATTATTTTTTATATATCTTAAAAATTCAGTATCTCCTATTTCTAAATAAATATCTAAATTTTGTCTTATTAGGTATATTTGGAAATCTATTAGTTCTTTGGTGTGTCTCCATTTTTCAAATGATTCTGTATTCATATTTTGATTAAATGCTTTTATTGATACGAATATAAATCTAGTTCGTATAAATCTAAATCGTCTATGTCATCTGGTATAATTAGGTACATATTATTGCTCATTAAATCGATATTTATTCTTGTCATGTTTTACTAAACATATTCCCTCTAATCTCTTTGTTTATCATAAAGTTTATCATCTTTTAATAAGTTATTTTGAACAATCTCTTCTAGCCACTACCATGCTTTTCTTGCTTCAATCGTTTACCCTAACAGCGCCTCAACTCTGTCTACTCCCCTAAACGGCCTCCTTGCCTACCGGTTTCGACCTTAGGATGGCATAGTCTGGGCTTAACTACTCTCAGCAATATTTAGCCATGACAAGCTTTCTTAAGATGTTCTTTATAATAGTACTAAAACATGATAAACAATTATGATATAAAAGAGATTATAAGGAATATAAAAGTTTAGCTATACATGACTATGAATAAGTATACCTGATTTTTTAGCTCGTCTGGATGCTCCATAGCTTACTTAGAAGATATATTTTATTTATGTATATGGAAGGTCTTACAAGTGAGGAATTGAGAGGTGGGGGATTTTTTTTGCTGATGATCCCCTCCTTCATTCCCCTTACATCCTTTTATAGAAAAAAAAAACGACTCTTACTATTTACACATGACCCTTACTATTCACAAATGACTTTTCATGAACGACCTTTACTGTTCATGAATGACTCTTACTATTTACTTTACGACTTTTTATAATAAAACAAAAATTATACTATCCTTATTTTTACATCTGTCCCTTATTTTATGACTTTTTTACAATACGGTACAAAAAACTTAAATGACTGACAAGGACATCTATCTACTTGACAGGGACATCTATCTACTTATGGAAGACAAAACTTTACATTTTTTCAAATTTCACTTATTTCTTTTTGACTTCTTCTTCTGCTTTCCACATATCTTCATTCCAGCTGTACATCTGGTATCTCTGTCATATCTCCTCCATTGCATTTTGAACAACGATGATCTGGATATTTATGACTAGTTACCGTGCAGTATCTTGTTAATAGATTTTGAGAAATAAATTCGTACTTCAATGCTCTTGTCGTCGGTTTCTCTTCTGGTCTAAGTAATGATAATATCCATTGTTGGACTTCTTCCATATCTGCTTCTCTTACATTTCTTGAATTTGAATAAATCATTAATTGATCTCTGGCGTAGTAACTCCATATCGCGTTTCCATTTAAATAATTATCTGCTAGCTCTTGAATAATGGTTGAAATTTCAATAATTCGCTTGTTTGCATAGAAATTGGGTATTTCTATCATAGGTATTTCCAGTTGTATTATTATATCGTCTGGTAATATCATGTTTTTTGTCAATCCCAGTTTTACAACTTGGATCACTGGTTTTATCTCGTCATATAATATTTCTGCTGGTGCTGTATAGAATTTCACATAGAATAAATTTCCTTTTGTAACTCTTTTGTAGGTTAGAAATGCTTTATGTATTTCTGATATTCCTTGTAGCTCTTCTCCGTCATATGTGTATACTGTACTGAGTAGTCCATAATGGTAACATGTTTTGACTAAGTTCGAATTTGTCTTTGGCTGTGCAATAAGTCTGTTATATCCCTGTAATTTTTGGGTTATGTAGTCTTGGGTTGAGTTTGTGGTTGTAACTGACCTTGGGTTTAGGTTTAAATATGTTTGGATTTTGTATATGCTTTGTATGTAGTTTTGGGACAAATGGTTGTATATCTTTTTCTCTTGGTGTAAACTTGCTGCGTATGTATTTATTTGGGGTGGTACCATAACTGGTCTTTGTATTTTTTGAGTAAATGGGTTTGTGAACATTATATTTAAATTGGTATTTTTGTATTGTGGTTTTGTAGGTTGTCTGCTTGTACCTGCACTTATACCTGCATTATTAGCAAATAAATTATTTTGGATTTTTCGGAGTTTTCCAACGTCTCCTTCTAGCTCCGGACGTTTATAGTCTTCCTGGGGACAGTTATCTTTAGCCTTAGACTTCAGATTAACTTCATTAGTCTTTAGCTTTTTTATCTCTTCATCCATACTATCCACTTTAGTACAAAGTGTAGTAATGGCTTTGAGTATCTTATCCATTGTATTATCTTCTGGCTCAGTTTGGGTACCTTTGTCTTGATAGGTAGTCTGCAATAACATTTTTGTCAGTCCTTATTACCTCAATTGTAAATGTGAAATTTTGTATATTTAATACAAGCCTTCTTATTTCCTTCGTTGTCACCGAGTCTGGTATTTTTCGCGTTATCCACCACTTTACTTGCGTATTATCTGTTCTTACAATAAATTTGTTATAAACAATATATGGCTCAAATGCTAACAAACATTTATATAATCAAAATAGTTCTTTTCTATTTATTTCCCATTTTAATTGTGGTTCCGTGTATGATCCCGAATAATATCTGCAATGATGTTCAATTTTTTCATTATCATATCTATATTTGAGAATTCCTCCATAACTGTGATCACTAGAATCAGTTTCTACTATGTATGTAAATTGCCTTTTTTCATCCGGAAAATATAGTTTTGGTAGTTCTTTACACAAATTTTTAATCTTTTTTATATGCATTTTATCTTTTTCGTCAAAATGGTATTCTACATCTTTCTTTAATTTTTTCTGCAGTGGGTTTAAGTTTTCTGCTAATTTAGGGATATATTCTCTTACTTGGTTAACTAATCCTAAAAATGATTGTAGCTTCTTTTTTGTGTCAAGTGTCTCATTTAAATTAATTATTTTCTGTACTATATGCGTTTGCATTTTTATTCCATTTTTATCTATTTGTATACCTAAGAATTCTATTTGATTTTTCATTTTTTCTGCCTTCTTTTTACTTAAACTAATTCCTGATATTTCTATGATGTGTATAAATTTTTCTAGTAATTTTATATGTTCTTCTTCTGTCCTGGAATATAATAGTATATCATCTATATATATTATGCAATTTTCTAATTGGTTGAAGTAGCTGTCCATAAAATGTTGGTATCTACCTAGTGCGCTTTTATATCCAAAGGGTAATACATTCCATTCGTAAAAGCCTTGTGGTACCGTAAATGTTGTTAGTTTCTTAGATTCATCTTCTAGTTTTAAATGGTAAAATCCTGATTTGCAGTCAAATTTACTAAAATAGTTATATCCTTATTTGTCTGATTTTTAGTATTTTATTTGGTATTGGATAATTATATGTTTTTGTTTTTGCATTTAAATTTCTATAATCTATAACCATTCTACTTTTTCCTCGTTTTTGTTCACTATGTTTATTTACTATAAATGCTGGGCTAGTGTGTTTGCTGTTACTTTCTTGTATATGTTTGTTGTCTAATAATTCTTGTATATGCATTTTAAATTCTGTTAGGTCCTTATAATTGTATTTTAAAGGTTTTTGCATTATTATACTATTTTCATCTATTAGTTCAATTTTTATTTTTGTTTTATGTTTTTCCCATCCTTGTAAGGGATTGTCATTATATAGTAGTTCTAATTTATCTTGGAGTAGTTTTATCTTATTTTTAGAAAATATGATTATTTCTATTTTATGGTTGCTTGGTGTTATAATTTCTAGTTTTTGGGTAATTTTCTCACTTCCTTTGATCCATGGTGTTGTTTTTCTTAATTTATTATTTACTCTTTTGCTCCTACTCTTTGTCCACATGGGGTAGTAAACCACCAATGTGTCTTTGTTATAGTATGTGGGAATAATTTATCTAAGAATGGCATTCCTAGCAATATATCTTTATTTGTAAATTCATAACTATATATTTCTCCTATGGTTAATATTTTATCCCATATTTGTATTTTTAGATTCCTTGCTTTATGTGTTATCATACTTCCTTCATTGTTAAATCCCGTTACTACTAAGGGAGTTTTCAATTCTTCCCATTTATCTTCTGGTAGACAATTATGTTTACACATGTTAGCTTCTGCTCCTGTATCCATCATAGGTGTATAATATCTATTATAGTATCCTTCTATTATTATTTTGGCAAGTATATATATTTTTGTCATTTATTATGTTAACTTATTATTTTATCTTATTAAGGTTCTTTTGATTACTACCTTTTTATTTTAATAACTTATTGTTAATTGCTTATCTTCTAGGTTATATGGTTTAACTTTTTCTAACCACTTTGCTCCTAGCGTGATATTTTTATCTCCTTGATATATTTTGAAATTTATTAATATTGGTATTCCTCCAATAATTAATTCTTTTTCGGTTGTTTCTTCAATTTTTCTTAATGCTTTTGGTAATTCCGCACTTTGTTGTTCATTTGTTATTATTTCTTTTTCTGGTATTAATTCTCTTGCAATATAATTTTCTTGTTGTCCTGTATTTATTAGTATTAAATATTTCCTTTGGTCCATTAATCATGTTATGTAGTAATGATATGGTTTTATTTCTTCTATTAATTTTAGTGGAGTTACATAATTTATCCTTCTTGATGTACTCATTCTTGATGATGTTTCTGGTATTTCATTACTTGTTCGTTTTGATATTTCTATTCTTTCCTTTACTATTTCTAAGTCTTCGTCGATGTCCATTTCTGCATAACTATAATCATTATTATCTATAACTGATATTATTCTTTCGAACGGATTTTCTATTTTAATTCTATTTATTTTATTTCTAGCTGTTATTTTATGTTTTGTTGTAAGGATGTATAAGTTTTTACATCTTGCCGTAAATATCTTACTTCCTGGTGCTAGTTCTATTCCCGATATTTTCCAGTATAAAACTATGATCTATCTATATTTTTATCATCTATTGCTACTGAATAATTTGCACTTATTATGAATTTAAATTTTTGGTATATTAGATTACCTTTTACTGCACTTATTACACTTTTTTCTATAGGTTGTATAATTCTATCATCCGCTAAGTATATTTCTATAGGGGTATCTATTCCTTCTCTAAAACATGCTTTTATTAGTATTTCTGTTCCTCCTAAATGTACGTATTTTATTGGATTTTTTGCTTTTATATCTTGTATTTCTTTATTTAGTACTTTTTTATTTAAGATTGGTATTCTAGCTTTACCTTTAATATATTTACAATCTATTATATGTTCTCTTTGGCTTATTACATAATATTCTTCTTTTTGTCTTTTTAACCAATTTTTTATTGTTGGTACCTCTAATATTTTATCTATGCTTAGATCTAATTCTTTTTCCTTTATTTGTTCAAATATATTGGTGTCAAATATTATTTTTTGTTCTGAGGATTGTTCATCTTGGTGTTCTTCTTGTTGTATTATCCTTATATCTTTTTCAGTCATAATTTTCTTCTTCCGATTCTCCTATATTATTATTTATATCATTTTCGCTTTCGTTTTCTGATAATTCATTTTCTGATAATTCATATATACTGTCTTCACTCTCTAATTCATAATCTATATATTCCATTTGTGTATATTTATCATCTCCTATTATTATTTCAGTAATTTGTTTTTTCTTTGGATTTTTTGGTAATTTGCAATCTCTAGCTAAGTGTCCTAGTTTTCCACAATTGTAACAAGTACATTCCGTTAATTTTTTCTTTGTTTTATATGGTTTTTTATATTTGTATTTTTTACATAATATCTTCTTCTTGGTTTTTTATACTTATATTTTGATTTATATGGTTTATATTTACTACTATATCTTTTTATTTTCTTATGTTTTTTATAATATTTATCTGTGCATCCGAATTGGGGTGCTGTTCTATCTTTACAACATGCTAAATTTCTTACTAATATTTTACCCATTTTAATATTTTCTTTGTATTTTTCACATAATTCCATAAACCAATTTTGTAAAAATTTTATTCGAGCTCCTAGAGTATCTACTAATTCTGCTTCATTCCAATTTTTTATTATTTTTGAACTAAAAGGTTCTGGTAATTTAGTAAAATATAATTTTCTTATTTCTTTACTTTCATCTGGATTATATGTTCCTTTGTAATAATAGTCTTTAAATGCACAAGTATATTCATCTAGATAGCACATATTACATATTGCTAATTTTGACATTAAATTTCTGTTTATAATTTTTTCTTTATTTTGTTCTTCTATTTCCGTCGTCATACTACTAAATTCATTTCTTATTGCTATTTCATATTTAAATAATATTTCCGTAGCTGTTGTGGCATCTGTTCCATCGTATGTTTTATTACTTCTTAATGTTTCTAGAATTTCGTTTGTTAAATTTTGTAACCATAATTTTACCGTTCCTATGAGTGTTCTTTCTATATATCCTGGTGTTTCAGCTATCGATATTTTATTGTCTATTAATTGTTTTGAAATATATCCTATCCATAATTGAATTGTTTTATTTATATCTGCTACACAATCTAGATCTAAAAAATTAATTTGTTCAGTTATCTGTCTTGGTGTCCATTTCTTATTTGGCCTTTTTTCCCATAACGTTTTATTTCTATCATATGAATTATAGTCTGTCCTATAGTAGCTTGGATTTAATTGCTTTGGATTTTTTACTCCTGATATACTTGGTTTATCATCAGTGCTCATATCTCCTGTATTTATTTCTGGATTTATTTTTGCTTTTTCCATTTTTTCTATTAGTTCGGTATATGTTTCACTTGTTTCCGAATAGTTTTCTCCTAGATTATTATCATTATCACTTTCTTCACTTATTTCGTCTATGCTTATTTTTGGTAGATTGTCTTGTTCTTCTTCTAATTGTAATTTAAATTTTTCTATTTCATTTGTCAGTTTTAACTCTTGTTCCTCTTCTCTACGTTTTTCTTTTTCTTTTTGCTTATTTGCATATAATTGTTTTAGCACTTCTAATTCTTTTTCTAGTTCTATTATTTTAGTGTTTTTTACTTCTTCTATTCGTTGTATTTTTTCTTTAGTTTGTTGTTGTATTTTTTCAATTTTTCTCGTTTCCTATCTATTTCTTCATTTTCTTTTGTTATTCTAACCATTGCGGTTAATTTATCTTCTAATTTTACCGTTTCTTTTTCTAACATTAAATTTAGATTATCTCCTATTTTTTATATCTTCTTCCTAAATTAGAAAATACTATTGTTATCTTTAATCCTTCCGGATTTACATATGTTTTTTCTTCTAATGCGAATTCTTCTTTATTCATTTATGAATTATGTTGGTATTTATATTCTAGACTGTCTATTTGTAATTGTAATTCTAATATAACTCTTCTTTGTGCTAATAGGGATTTATGGCAAACTCCTGCAAATATATTAGCGTTTAGTCTATTTTGTCTATGTTTTAATTCTTGTCTTTTTACTATAATTATTTCATTAAGCTTTTGTCTGTGTTTGTTATTGTTATCAGTCATTGTTTCTTTAAGTATTTAATGTATTTATATTCTGTTTTAGATATGGTATTAATTAATTTATTTAATTTGTCATTATCAGTTTTTGTAATACTTAGTTGTTTATATTCCGGGTATAGTCTTTTTAATTTTCTTCTCAATTTTCTTATCTTCTTACTAATAACTCCTATATGTTCTTTCTTACTAATAACTCCTATATGCTCTTTCTTACTAATAACTCCCATATGCTCTGATACCATTTTTGGAGTCCCTGTGCGCGGTATGTGTGCGGAAGTATTTTTATTCATTATTTTTAATTTGAGTCTATATCTGAATATATATCTGATTCGTATGGCCAAAGATCTTCTGTAGAATTAATAATTTTATCAAGTATAATTTTTTGTAAATCTCTGTTAAGATTAACTGTTTTAATGATAGTGATTAATATTTTATCTTTAAAGAATATTTGGTATTTTGAGGGGTTATTTATTATTTTTAAGTCGTGGGTAGATTCCATTTTTGTAGTTGATTCCATTATTTATTGATCTGAATATAAATCTAGTTCGTATAAATCTAAGTTATCTATATCATCTGGTATAATTAGTTCTATCCATCTTTGTTCCATTATTTCTATTATCTCAAAAGTAACTAAAATATCGTAGATTTTTCTCCTAATATCGTTATTAAGTTGTTTGAGGATATATAATATGAGTGTATAATCATATTCATCATATATGTCTAAACGAATAATCAGAGCCGCATTACCTCTCAAGTATAGGCCCTCAGGGGAAGACATGGATACTTCCATGAAATGAGGATGCTCAAGTTGTTGATTTCTACAAAGATAGTATACCACTGGCATTTTGCCATCATATTGATGGGGCTGCTGTGCTGATATTTTGGTGATTTCTCGGTCCACACTTTGGCTCTCTCTGGACTAAGCTGCCTATACTTCTTCATACGCTCTTCCATTTCAAATTACAGGTCCACAAATTGCAACAAAAATCTAAGTCCACTACTAATAGAGCCCACTCTGCTCTGGTCTCCACAAAAAAACTTCAATTAACCAAGATTCACACTTTTTGAATACAATTACTCCCTCCGTTTCAAGTTTGTTGTCTGATTTTTACTTGAGACGGAGTTTAGAAAAGTAAAGAAGACTTTTGAATCTTCTAGTCCTAAATTAAAACATGTTTGATGTACCAAAATATTCTTTAATCTGATGGTCTTAAACATGTCATATGAAAAGATAGAGTTAAAGAGTTGCCAAAATGGGGAAGAAGCTTTCTCTTTTAATTGGACTAAAAAGAAAAGTAAGAAAACAAATTGAAACCGAGACGACAAACAGAATTTGCGTTTTCGAAAATGAATCACACATCTAAAAGAAACGATAAACAACCATTCACCATTACTATTTTCATATATATCAACGAAGTTAGCAGTTTTTTAGTCAATAAATGAGTAAACTGAGTATAAAAAGATCAATATTTTGTAATTTTGAGATGTACCCACTATACAAAAAAGTGTAAAGCCAACTTTGCAAGAGTATTATGAAAGATAAAAATACCACCATCATGCCCTCAGTGAGATACGTAAAGATGTGCTGCTACTGCCAACCGTTGTGGCTGTTTGTGCTCTTTTTCAACTTTTGCTATGGCTTTTTCTCTCGTCTTTATGCTCTGTTAGCTGGAGTGATCTTTCCTCCTATTCCATACAGTTTCCTTTATGTGGTCTTTTTCCTAAGAATATTTAATTGTTGTAAATCTTATTATGACTCTAACTCTTAGGTGTAATTTTCACCTTTATCATAGTTTTACCCACATTTTCACTACCTTCTTATTGATATTCCACATCTCACTGCATTCTCAACGATTAATGTAATATTTATGACACCCTTTGAGTTACTCAATGTGTCGCTATAATAACAACCTACACGGATATTCAGCATCAAGAACTTGTACCAGAAGCTAACTCCTCAATACGTGAGAGTTCCCTAGAAGAACATGATACTACAACTAGGGGTGTTCACGGTTTGGTGAAAAACTAAACCAAACCAAATCGGTTAAAAGAAAATCGACATTTGGTTTGGTTTGATTTCAAATTTTAAAAATTGGTTTGGTTTTGGTTTTACTAAATAAATACTGAGAAAATAACCAAACTAAACTGATAAATTATATACATAAATTTTATAACTATTTGAATATATGATATTAGTTTTTCATAAATAATTATAAATATTTTATAAATTCTAATCATTAATTTAATTTTAATCTACTTCTTTCACATGCATTACAACACTTTTAAATTTCATTTCTTAAAAAAATATGTCTAAACCCAACATTCTAAGTCTAATTGTCTATATGTGATGTGGGGTGTATTGTCGATTTTTAATTTTCTTTGCTAAGACATCCAGGGGCAAAATTATGTATAAAAAATGGGTCACGTGAACCCGTGGTCATCCGACTAAACTCGATATTTTATATGTATAATTTTTAAAAATATATCAAAATTACTGGATGAGTCACTTGTTGAAGCGTTGGCGTTAACTCTCTTGGTTGAGGAATCGATCCCTCCAGCAACTTCTCCCTTTCGTTTTTCAATTTCAAAGCAGCCTTTTAAAAGAATATCTAAATAACTAAAAGACCTAAAACGGTCGTGTTTCTTTTCCTTTCTAAAATTGAAAGCATTGTGATTCTTCTTTTTTATTATGAATTTGTGATTCTCTTATTCTCGAATGCGGAAGAGGTGTGATTCTTCTTTTTAAAATTATTATGAATTTATGATTTTTTATTCTCGAATGTGAAAAAGGTGTGATTCTTTTATTTTATTATGAATTTGCGAGAGTGTGAATCCCTTATTTTTGAATGTGAAAGGGGTGTGATTCCTCTATTTTACTATGAATTTGCAAAGGTACGATTTCCTTATTTTTAATGTGAAAGGGGTATGATTCCCTATTTTATTATGAATTTGCAATTGCTAAATTTGTGAGTAAGTTGAATAGTAATTTGAATTTGTAGGAACATTTATTCTTGAACATCTAAATGGATAAATACGTGACTAAGTTGTACATTGGACAATCAAGTTCTAGTAGCAGTTCATTTGTTACTTTACATGTAGCTCCGGAAGTTCAAAGAGAGACTATTCCACCTCTTTCTTCAAATATTAATTGTATTCCTGGAGTGGGATCTCTTGAACGCGATTCCAAAGAAAGAAAGCACATTTAATATCTCAACATAGTCCTAATATTCAAGATGATGTGAGGAGATATCATATTCAAATGGGAACTTGTCAACCAAAACTTCGTAAATATCCTAAAACTAAGTTAGAGAACAAAACATATCAATTTAATCCCGAGGGTTTAAACCTCCATATTCTGCATGGTTGGAATATAACATAAAAGATGCTGCAGCATTTTATTTATGTTATTATTTGTTCAAGAATGAATTTAAAAATTGTGGTAATGTGGGAAAATCATTTATACAAGATGGTTTTAGGAATTGAAACCATGATACAGAAAGATTTAGATTGCATGTTGGTAAAATAATAATATTCATAATAAATATTTCAATAAAATGATTGATTTGGAGAATCAAGGTCAATAGATTCAATCTTCTTTTCACAAACAAATTGAGACAACAAAAAGTGATTATCAAATTCGCTTAAATATCTCAATCGATAAGGTAAGATTTCTCCTAAAAATGGATTACCATTTCGTGGTCATAATAAGAGTGAAAATTTCGAATACAAAGATCTTTTTCTTGAACTTTTAAAATTTCATAGGGTTAACCATCCGAATGTGGGAAAAGTAATATTACAACATGCTTCATAAAATGATATGATAATTATATTTGTTCGACAATTCAATGAAATTGTGGGTGCTTGTATTAAACTAGTAATTAAAGCTATTATCAAAGACTTAGATGGTGATTATTTTAGAATACTCGTTGATGAATCGAAGGATATCTCACATAGATAGCAAATGACACTAGTCTTACGATATGTTAACAAAAGCAGAGAGTTGATAGACCACTTTTTGGGCATTGTCCGTGTGACTGAGTGTAACGACCGAGTCCGTCATTACGGGTAGTCCAATTGTGCCAAGTTTTAGAGTTAGAAAACTCCGGGTTTGGGAGTTTTAAATTCTGGGCTAGGCTAGCCTCGGTCAGTTTTGGAGCGAGGTGGAGGCTAG
>QJPP01001304.1:0-14365 GCA_003996215.1 Jaltomata sinuosa | reverse complement strand
TGTGTATTGATTATCGGCAGCTGAATAGGGTGACAGTGAAGAATAGGTATTCGTTGCCGAGGATTGATGATTTGTTTGACCAGCTTCAGGGTTCAGTCGTGTTTTCGAAGATTGATTTGAGGTCTGGCTACCATCAGTTGAGGATTAGGGCGGAGGACATCCCTAAGACAGCATTCAGGACATGTTATGGCCATTATGAGTTCCTGTGATGTCTTTTGGGTTGACTAATGCCCCGCAGCCTTTATTGAACTTGATGCACAGGGGTTCGTTGGCCCGTATTTGGACTCATTTGTGGATAGTTTTTATAGACGACATCTTTGGCTATACTCGCGTAGTAGAGGATGAGCATGAGCAGCCACTTGAGGGTATTACTCCAGAATTTTGAGAGATTCATCGGCTTTCTTGCCAAGTTCTCAAAGTGTAGTTTTGGCTTGAGTCAGTTGCATTCCTAGGGCACGTGGTGTCTAAGGATGGGATTAGGGTTGATCCGGGAAAGATTTCAGCGGTTTGTGAGTGGCCTAGACCTACTACTGTTACTGAGGTTCGCAGCTTTATTGGGTTAGCGGGTTACTACAGATGGTTCATTGAGGGATTTTCTTCCATAGCAGCACCCTTGACTATGTTGACTAGGAAGGATGTCCCATTTCAGTTGTCGGATCAGTGTGAGGATAGCTTCCAGAGGCTTAAGGCCTTATTGACTTCAGCTCCAGTTTTGACTTTACCGGTTGAGGGTCAGAGCTTCTCCGTGTATTGTGATGCTTCTGGGGTTGGTCTTGGTTGTGTGTTGATGCAGTAGGGTCGAGTAATAGCATATGCATCGAGGCAGCTGAAGGTTCACGAGCGCAACTACCCCACTTATGACTTAGAGTTGGCGGCGGTAGTTTTCGCGCTTAAGATCTGGAGGCATTACCTATATGGAGTTCACTGTGAGATCTTCACCGATCACCGTAGTCTTCAGCATATCACGAGTCAGCGAGAGTTGAACTCGAGACAAGGAGATGGGTCAAGTTACTGAAGGACTATGACTTCACTATTCTGTATCATCCGGGCAAGGCAAACGTGGTAGCGGATGCCTTGAGTTGGAAGACAGTGAGTATGGGTAGCCTATCTTCTCTTTCAGTTTCAGAGCGACCGTTGGCCTTGGACATCCAGTCCTTGGCTAACCGTCTGGTTAGGCTTGACTTGTCGGATCCTAGCAGAGTTCTCGCCAGTATGGAGGTTCATTCTACGTTGATTGATCAGATTTAGAGCCGTCAGTTTGAGGATCAGCAGTTGTGTGACCTTCGTGATAGGGTTGTTCAGGGTGAGACCAGTCGGGCTACTCTAGATTTAGATAGGGTTCTGAGGTTTGATAGTCGCCTTTGTGTTCCGAGGATTAATGATTTGATTTAGTTGATACTTCATGAGGCACATTGTACTAGATACTCCATTCACCCTGGCACAGCAAAGATGTATAGACACTTGAGACAGCTTTACTGGTGGAGTGGTATGAAGCGGGATATAGCAGAGTTTGTATCCCGGTGCTTGAACTGTCAGCAGGTTAAGTTCGAGCACATGAGACCTGGTGGTTTGATGCAGCGACTTCCCATTCCTGAGTGGAAGTGGGAAGGGATTACTATGGACTTTGTTATTGGGTTGCCTCGTACTTCTCATGGGTTTGATTCCATATGGGTGATTGTTGATAGGCTGACTAAGTCAGCACATTTCTTGCCGGTTCAGACTTCTTATGGCGCAGAGAGGTTAGCTCAGATCTACCTTCGTGAGATTGTGAGATTGCACGGGGTCCCAACTTCTATCATTTCAGACCGGGGCACTCAGTTCACATCTCAGTTCTGGAGGGCTATTCAGCGAGATTTGGGTACAGAGGTTCATCTTAGTACCACTTTCCACCCTCAGACAGATGGCCAGTCCGAGAGGACCATTCAGATTCGGGAGGACATGCTTCGGGCCTGTGTTCTTGACTTTGGAGGTTATTGGGATCAGTTTGTTCCCTTGGCAGAGTTTACTTATAATAACAGTTTCCATTCGAGTATCGGCATGGCACCTTTTGAGGCATTGTATGGCAGGCGTTGCAGATCACCGATAGGTTGGTTGATAGTTTTAGTGCTGGGCCACAGAGCACAGATTTGCTTCGATATTCCTTAGATCAGGTTCGAGCGATTCAGGACAGACTTCGGGCAGCTCAGAGCAGGCAGAAGATTTATGCTGATCGTAGGCTTCGTGCCTTGGAGTTTAGTGTCGGTGACTTGGTGTTTCTCAGTGTATCGCCCATGAGGGGCGTGATGAGATTTGGTAGGCGGGGCAAGCTTAGCCCCAGGTACATTGGGCCATTTGAGATTCTTCAGAGGGTTGGTAGCGTTGCTTATCAGCTAGTCTTGCCTCCGATGTTTTCAGCTATACATCCTGTATTTCATGTTTTGATGTTGCGTCGGTATGTCCCAGATGAGTCTCATGTGTTGCAGTGGGATTCAGTTCAGTTGGGTGAGGATTTAGCCTTTGTTGAGGAGCCGACAACTATTTTGGTCAGAGATGTCAGGAGATTGAGGTCTCGAGAGATCCCGGTTGTTAAGGTTCAGTGGAGGGAGGCACCATCCAGTCGAGGAGGCTACCTGGGAGACCGAGAGAGATATGCGGGCCCAGTATCCGCAGCTGTTTGAGCCGTCAGGTACCCCCTTGACCTTGACTTTCGAGGACGAAAGTCCTTTTTAGTAGTGGATGATGTAATGACCCTTCCGGTCATTTCCACATACACGTTTTCCTTGTGCCGTTAGAGCTTGTTGTAGCGGACCCAAGTCATTTAAGGCTTTTCGAGACCGGTATTTTGGTGCCGGGTCCATTTGTTTGGCCGCATGATAAGTTTTGAAGTCAAGCAAGTCGACAAAAGTTATCGTAAGTTCTTTAATAAATTTCTGAACTTTGGGTAAAATGTCTCAGGGATTTTTTCTCAATATATAAAGAGTTAGAAGTCCCCCGAAATACCAAATCGAAGGTCTACGAGTCTAGTTTCCAACGCATAAAACTTCACGTCCAACTGATCTCGGAGTACAAAGTTATAACTGTTTTATCGCGGACTGTCTGGCGAAAATGGGTTGCGAACCGGGTCGCGAACCGGGTCGGGTTAAACTCGATTTAAGCCTCAACTTCACATTTTAAAACGTCATTTCAGTTCCGAAACAGTGAGAAAACATAAGGGAGAATTCCAAGAGAGTTATTCAGTATCAAAATCGTGCGTTGGTGAATTGAGAGTCTAGGTTTAAGAATTTTATTAACATCGCGTGTATTTGAAAATATTTTATTTAAAAGTTAAATTTGGTAAAAATTATATTATTATTACCTTTTCAAAATATTTTAAAGGTTTATGAAAGATATTTTTGTTGCGATATAATTGTATATGTATTTATTTTATAAGATTTTTATACATTGTGATATTTTAACGGAGATAGTAAATTTAGTTATGTTAAAAATTATTATTATAATATAGTAGGTTTTATTTGAAATGATTTTCTATTAATTATGGTATATTCAAAAAGCTATATTTATTTTACCACGAACTTATGCAATACTCGAGTAGATATATATTGGGAAGTGAATATATTGGTTGCCACCTCCATTCCACGTGGAGGTGGAGGAAGTGACCAGCATGTTCCTTGTTTGAATAGGTGGCAGCAAGCAAGGGTAGTGATTGTTGGCAATCCAATATACTTATAAATGCTCATCTGCCAAACTTCAAAAGTTTGGCAGCATTTAAGTCCCTTCCATTTCTATATTTAGAAAGGGATGTTGCAGCAACAAAGGTTACCTTCTACATACGTATATGGAGAGAATTAGGTGGAATTAGATATATTTTGACGTTGTGTTTAATTTCGAAAAGGAAATCAGTTATCTATGTCTAGTTATTCAAGCCCGAATTTGAGTTAATTTCATTCCGGAGCTTTTTCAGAGAGGTTCAAGCTTGTCATCGGACGACAGGTAGGTTACGGTTTATTTTCCCTAGACTCCGCATATATAGAATAAAATTGTATTAATGGGCATCCTTGAGTTGGTTTATTAGGTTGGTACCACAGAACTTGACCGCTTTATTCATGTCCGCCTACTTTTGTTCCTCCGTTGCTTGTAGTATTTGCTGATATATTTTATTTACCCTTGTGGTCCTGTGAGGCCTTGTTGACTCTGAAACATAGAAGGTGGGATTTTGGGAATGTCCGCGAGTCCCGGGCATAGAATTATCCTTCTAGGCTAGTTATGCTTGCTGAGTAGCTGTGGGCCTGTGCAGGGTCGATAGGTTGATTGTGAGCTGCTGGGCAGCTATTGTGTGTGATCATACCATTTCCATGCATATAAAGAGGTTTTATCCATGTTTTACTATGGTTTTGGCTTTGGGCCTACTGACACTATTTTCTAAACCTTGCATGGCCCGGGGGGGCCATTTTTTATGGAAATAATTTGGAAATAGTTTGATTTAACTTGTGAATTTCCTGGGTAAAAGAAAGTAAAATTATTTTTTAAATCATCAGTTTTACGATTAACGCTAGACTCGGCAGGGCCGGGGTGCTAGTTGAGTTTTCTTGCTACTTGAGATGATTTTTAGCCTCAGTCGGATCGAGCACCTGAGATGACTTTTTAATGTTTAGACCCGGTTATTTCTGGGCACCCTTGGAGGGGTTTTTGAGATATTTTCCTACTACTTTAGTCCTGGATAGGGTCTGGGCATGCATATTCGAGACTGGGTCTCTATCGTGATCCCGGACTTGCTTCCGGACGACATGTGTTGATACTGAGTTTTAGTATGGGGTCTGGGACCTCCATGGACCTTGCCATTCGGAACAGGGGCTACGGGCTGCGTGTGCCGGAGGAAGGGTATACAGTGGAGTAGAGGTATATGGGCAGTGTCCTTCCATGGAACCTACCTGCTGGGCCGGATCAGCACCGGAGGAGGTACATACAGAGATACCATTTCACTTGAGACCTTCATGCATCATATCATTCATTGTTTGAGGCTCCACCCTTGTTTGTTGTTTGCTGATTGTACGCTCTTGTTGTATGGGATGCTGGAGGGTTTGTTTTCATTTGTTTGTGTTCCTCGGTTGTATGGGCGGCCGGGGGACTGTAGGTAGACTTTTGCTATTTACTTACAGAATTGTTCCCTGTTACGGTTAAGTATGAAATTGGTTACTGCTAGACTGTTATGTTTCTGGATTAGATTGATATGAATTAGCTGAGTTGTTCAATGTTCCTCTGAGCATGCCTATCATTACTCTTTCTCGACTTCTTCTTAACACTTGAGTTACCGGTCTCCGTCCATTTCGTAAACTTAATTTTGTATATCACTGTTATTGCAAGGACCCCAGGTGCGTCGTTTCTTACTTTCACCTGTGCCTATGGTGTATATATTTTGCTTGCTGGCCTCACATGTGGTTCTGTTGACTTCCCTCTGGTCTAGTTCCTGTGTACCTTTTGTTGATTTCTGTGACTACTTGCTTCTATTCAGTCTGTTACTACGCTTTTATCTTATATGTGCCAAGTCGGCCTATGATACCTACTTGGTACCTTATGCTTCACATTTGGTGTCACCCCTACCCCCACTGCATTCTTTGGGTGCAGATCCTAGCGTGGGCCATCGCCGTTAGATCGTGTGATTCGTGCTTGGAGATCTGATTAGGGGACTACTTCAGACTGAAGGGTAGCTCTTGGCGATCGAGCTTAGCTTTAGTTTATCTTTTGCTTCATGTACTCTATTACCATTCAGAGACATCTGTATATATTGTTTGGATCGTTTGCACTCCATGTATGTAGTTTTGGCTCTATACTATGATACCAGGTCTTGGGGTTTGGTTTAGTTTCCGCATATGTATATATATATATCCCTGTTATCTATTCTCTTTGTCTTGTTCCCTTATTGTTAGATAGTAGCCCATTAC
This sequence comes from Jaltomata sinuosa, assembly GCA_003996215.1. Lineage (NCBI taxonomy): Eukaryota > Viridiplantae > Streptophyta > Magnoliopsida > Solanales > Solanaceae > Jaltomata > Jaltomata sinuosa. Next base: position 8,447 of record QJPP01001304.1, on the reverse strand, counting down.
TAACTGTCCTGGGCTACGGGGATTGGTTCACCTACCGAGGGTTGTAGGTGCCATCATGACCGATAAATCGGGTCGTGACAAAACTCTAACTAGCCAATGGTTCATTTTGGCTCCCAAGTTCACGGGCCATCGGCCCTCCCACGCTCGTGGGAGGGTGATTTGTCTGTAAAAAATTTCTAAGTGTGAAAATTTTTTGGGTTTGAAATTTTGGTCTCGATTGCTAATGTTGATGTCCTGCATGTACTAAATGGATCCAAAACCACCACTTAGACGAGGGGGGTCCCGGAAGGCTAAAGATGCATCCAGACCATCTGGGCTAAAGGATAAGCCAACTGATTCTGAAGTCGAGAAGAGCAACTCTGACAACACCCCCTCGTCTGGAATACAAGGCGGAATCTGGTTGTATCTTCCTCTCACTATGAAGAGGAGGAAGCCAACCCACCTACAGACTCACAAGGATCATCCTCCGGCTCGTCCGAATCCAGTGCCGAAAGTGAACATGCACCTACACGAAAATAATTGGCTACTCAGGTTTTGGGTGGCACAGTAGACAAGTACGAAGGTGAGGAAGGCTCGGAGCATAGTTCTGTAAAAATGAAAGAGGATATGCTGACTCCGACACATAAACTACCACACCAGAAATGGGCACTCCTTCATCCTCTCCATCTGGCACTGGAGCTGTATTGGGACGAGATCGATAAACCCAAAGATGGAGTTTCAAAGGTTCAAAGGCTATATTTTATTACGTCCTTGAGGTAACAGGAAGGGGACATCTAAGGAGGCCTATTGCTGAGGAATGGAAGATAGACCCATTCAAACTAGAGAAATTCCCAAAACTAGATGCTTATTTTCAGCACTACAGGTTGGGCTCGACTAGCAAGCCCCTTCCAGATTTTCAGCGGACTCTCGTGAGAGAGTTCTATGCCAACTATCAATCCATCCAGGAGGGGTTGTGTCAAAAGGGTCAAGAAATCAATGAATTTCCCGCTCTTGAGAACATCCGGATAATGGGTGTCCAAATCAATATCTCAGCCAAAACCATCAACAGATTCCTATTCGGGCCAGGGTATGAAGCACCCACGTTCCTCTATGACTATAAGTATCGGGTGAAGCATGAGGAGAAGAGGATAAAGTGGTTGGAAAAGTGCTTGACTACAACCGAGACACCTACGTGGCTAAAACAAGATAAGCCTGTGATTCATAATGGCTCGTTAACTTTTGAGGCTAAGTTCTGGTGGGCACTGGTGCTACTTAGACTGATGTCGACGGGTGCTGATAATCAGCTCACTCTGGAAAGGGCTATTCTAGTGGCCGCCCTAATGTCCATGTATAACCTCAACTTTGGGCAAATCATCGCAGAGGAGATTAGGGACAGAGGAGGCCCAAGTCCCAAAGTATGCAGGGATAGATAGTCTTGTCAGAGCTGCAAGGACCCGCTATCCAGAGAGGTCTAAAGATGAGACACGTATGCTAGGTCTGAGTGGTACTTTTGAGCCCTTGGCTCTTACACTTGAGGCCCACGTACCGACACCAGAAGGGTCAGCATCCCAGTCAGCTAGACCTACCCTACAGGGTAGTCAGTTTGAGCACACCGTTGCTGCCCTATCCATTACTACAGCTGGTCCATCCACTCCAGCAACACCGTTAGAGGATGATTCAGAATCCATCTATGATTTCCATCCGGCAAATTTCGCAGACACTGTTCAGAGAACTATTGAGCTGAGGAAGCATATGGATGCATTTGCCAAATAGTTCCAGCCGATAGTGAATGCTTCTATCCAAAGGTCCATAGCACCATTTCTAAATGTCAATTCCCAGCTTGATGCATTAGAGGACAGGGTGGATGAGATACTAAAGGAGATGGGTGCGGTAGAGTTGACGGACCTGAAAAAGACGATCATGGAGCTTAAGGTCAATGTTGACCGGTTAAAGAATCCTCCTCCTACCCAATACAGATCCCCAGTAGTCCTACAAAAGATCACACCGGAGCCTACGCTTAACCTATGGGATTTTGTAGATCTAGACCTCCATATGGCACACTTGGACTCGGCAACAGAAAAGGAGCCCGAAAAAGCTGATGAACCACTTCCTGAGCTTGCTAAACATCAAAGAAAGAGGAAGAGTAGAGATAAGCTAGTTCATGGTGAGGATTCTCCTCTTATCCTGAAGTCTCAAATGAAGAAAGCGGAGAGAGCTGAGAAGAGGGCAAGGCGAGAACTGGAGAAAGCGAAAAAAGAGTCCTTGGCAGCACATCAGATTGAGGTTGATGGTGTTGGCTGAGGTGGCTCAGCGAGTGGTGTTGCTGAATAAGTTGAAGTACCTTCTTTAGGACCCATTGTGGGAGAGGATGTGGTTGGAGCTGCTCGGGCAGCTGTTACTGTTGATGAGAGGACTGCAGAGGCAGCCTTGGTTGATAAGAGCACTACGGGCACCAATCTTGAGGGCCTGAAGGATGTGACACCCGGTACTGGTGTTTAGGCGCCACAGGTATGTTCCCGCCCCCTTTTGTTTTGTATTTTTTCATGCATTGAGGGAAATGCCCATTTATTTTTGGTGGAGTGGGGGCAGTATTGGGTGAGTATGTTTTTGATGGGAACTTTGGCAAAGTCTGAGCAGCCAAGGGACTCGGGTCATGCCGTGACATTAAATCAGGCGCTGCATGGAAGGCAACCTATGAGGGTACTCACAAGGTACCCGAATCCTTGGGGTTTTCTTGCCTGTGTTCTTTCCGTAAGAATTTTAATTATGTTGAACCGGCACGTTTAGTATAGGTTTTATGTAGTAAAAGAAGAAAAGGAACTTAGTGCAGTCTATGATGTGATTTTGAATTAGATTTCTGATTGAAAAATGGAGACCCCTCAAAAATTCTGTGTGACATAAACTTTTTTGTTTTTGATAGATTAACCGTTGTAGATCTGTGGATGACATTGTGTTGATCGATCTGATGAATAGATTAAGTTAGAGTACGGACCTAATAGGTAGCATGTGATGTCTGACTTTGTGCCATGTCTGTGTGAGCTTAATTCGCGGTGTTCTTGCTTTGTGTGCCAATCTAGAACTTGCCAGTTAGTCTTGCCTAGGACATAGGATAGTTGGTTGGAAAAGGATCATAGGCCATTTTTGAAATAGTCCACTTAATCTCGAATTGACCAACAAAATGATGCGAATACCCTTTGATCCCAGATTTGAGCCTACATTGACCCCTTTTTACTGTCTAGCCTAATCACCTTCCCTGTTTCTGTTTGCGACCCTTTAGTTTGGCCCTGGTCCCTCCTTGGACATGGTGTACCTCAACTCAAGCAAATCACCTAAGTTGAGGGTGGATACTGTGGAGGTGAGTGAGAAGTGTGGGTATGAATAGAAGAGGTTAGAGATAAAAAGGAGAAATAATGGGTGCGACAGGTGTGAAAAAGAAAAGAAAAAGAAAAAGAAAGAAAAAAAGAGAGAAAAAGAAAGAAAAAGAAAGAAAGATAAAATGTGAAAAATCAGTTGAGTTTGAAACAAAAGCCGCACCCATCACTTGAAAAAGAAGAAATAAAAAGGGAGAAAAAGGGAAGGAAAAGAATAAGAGGTGGTCTGATAAGTAGAAGCAAGGTAGCGTAGTGTCAAGGAGGGCTTAGTTACTAATTCCCATATCTACCATACCCGTCCCCGAGTCTAAGTTACAAGCCGAGAAAAATCCTATAGTGATCCTAACCCAATTATTCAAAAACCGAGGCATAGAAAATAAGGGCAAGCCTATGGTATTGTGCACACATTGCTTGAAATTCTTTGTGAGTGTGAGTGTTTAGTTCAGTCCCTGAAACATAACTGTGGTATTGTGCAAGTGGGACTTCTCTGTGGTGAGGGCACTAGAGCGACTTTGACTGCTACTTGTTGGTGTGAGTCTCATGTGTGTATTCTAGATCATCTGTTTATAACATAATGTCGTCCGTGGACCCCTTTTCTGTTGTCTTGATGAATGGAACATATGCACTGGGTTTGTATTGAAAAAGAGAGGGGATACTTGTTATGTACTGAAATGCTAAATCTTATGACTGCCATACTTCCTAGTTTTCTTTTGCTTAAGCATCGTTTAGTTTTATTTTAGTCTGTTACTTGAGGACAAGCAAAGATTCTAAGTTGAGGGTGTTGATGTGCCGAGATTTGACGACACTTTCGATGCTTAAAACAAGGGATTTTTGAGAGTTCTTGGGTATAATTTGTTTGATTTGATGTTGTTTGTTAGTTGTGCAGGGACAAAGTGTGAAATAGATAAAAGTGCCAAAAAGTTGCAATTTCTGGGCAAAAGGCAGGCTACCACGGGCGTCACACCCATGACGACTCGTGGGGCAGACCGTTAGATCGAGACAGCAAGAATTTGCCAAGGCTATGGGCCTCAATGGGCTGGCACGATGCCCGTGGAAGCCATGACGGGATGTCACCCTGCCCGTCGATATGCTCTAAGGAGATATGCAAAAGGCCAAGAAAGGGCGATGGGCACCACGATGCCCCTGACAAGCCCAACGTCCCGTCGTCTACGCTCGTGAGATATTGGCAGTGAGATTTCCTGAAGAATTGAAGAAGGCCAATGGGCACCCACGATGCCCGTCGCCCCAGCAACGGCCCGTGAGGCGACCCATCAGATCTTTCGCGTCCAGCTTCTCCCAGTTTTATTAGGATTTGGCTCTATGTCTATAAATACTTTCCCTTAGGTTTTATTTTCGGGGTTCACGAATTGTCACATATTATTTTTAGGATACTTTCGGATAGTTATTACATTGTTCTTGGGTGTTGATTTAAAACACAAGTTCTTGATTAATTGAAGCGTTCTTGAGATTTTTCTTCAAGATTACGGATTTCTTTATTTCTACTTGTAAGTATCTGTTGATGATTGCTCAAACAAACATTAATTGTGAACTTATGAATATGAGTAGCTAAATCCACAACTAGGGTTGTGGGAACCATGAAGGATAAACGAAGTAGGCAAAGTACTTAGGTAATCTAGGGCGGTGTTTATGCATGTATTCTTCTTCCCTTAGTTTTGATAGCTTTTTAATGGTGCGCAATGTTAGAACTCGCCTTATCCTTACTTGTCGGACCAAGGAGGTAATGGATGGGAAAATGGTTGTTTAACAATGGAGATTTGAGGCTACCAACCCTCATTTAATAACTTGACCTTGTCCGGGAATAGCTAATCTGGGATCCAGGGTAATAGTTAGTAAAGCATACACCCGCGGCCGGACCAAGGCGTGTGATGAAATTCACTTAGTTGCCAGACCAAGGAATTAGGTGAACCTAACTTACCGATTCTACATGATAAGCACCAAACTAGTTTACCAAGTACAAACGCCTTACTAAGGTATGATCTCATGGGGAACACTACCCTAGTCATCTCATTAATTGGTTACAACTCTTGAAATTAGCAATTGTTACTTGTTTACGTTCAATTTACAATCATTACTTGTTACTTTAAAAAAAATGCGGGAGATAAATGACTACAAGCAAGAGTAAACACTAATCGAACATAGTCCTACCATATTCCCTATGGGATCGACCCAAACCTTTAGTTGGGTTCTATATTTGAACAGCGACCGCTTGCGCTTCTTTTAGAGGTTTAATTTGGGCGCATCACATAGTAAATAACATCGGAGGCAAGGCCAACATGTAAGCAACACTACCAACTCTATGAATAATCTCAAATGGCCTAATGTACTTGGGGCTAAGCTTGCCTCGCCTACAAAATCTCATCACGCATTTCATGGGTGATACATGGAGAAACACCAAGTCACCAACACTGAACTCCAAGGAACAAAGTCTACAATCAGTGTAGCTCTTCTTCCTACTCTAAGCTACCCGAAGTTGTCTTGAATCACTCTGACTCTGTCTAGCAAATCATAAAGCAAATCTATACCCTGTGGCCTAAACTCCAAACTATCAAACCAACCCACCGGCGATCTGCAATGCCTACCATATAATTCCTCGAAAGGTGCCATGCCAATGATCAAATGAAAACTATTATTATAAGAAAACTCAGCCAAAGGTACAAAAAATACAAAGAACCTCCAAAGTCAAGAACACAGGCCCGAAGCATATCCTCCAGGACCTGAATAGTCCTCTCGAATTATCCATCTATTTGAGGGTGGAATGCGGTACTAAGCTGAACCTATGTACCTAAGTCTCACTAAATAGCCCTCAAGAACTTAATATGAACTGAGTGTCGCGGTCTAAAATGATAAAAGCTAGGACCCCATGCAACCGAACAATCTCACAAAAGGTAGATCTTAGAAAACCTCTTTGCACTGTAAGTAGCCTGAACTGGAAAGAAGTGCACTGACTTAGTCACCCGATCAATAATTACCCAAATAGAGTCAAACCCTTGATGATAGAACATTCATTCTTTTCTTTGTGGCGGGCTGAGTTGCTTCATCCCTGAAAACATGTTGTGGGCATAGACTCCTTCTATCTGCAAGGATATATTGGTCAAATGGGTCCTCATATTGTTTGTATATCACTGATGGATAATTCGCCATTCCATATGGGATCATCCTTTGTTCGTTAAGCATGAAGATATGCTTAGCTGGCTTTTCACTGATCTGCTCCTCATTGGTGGTGTGGAATACCACTAAATATGGCCTGAATTACTGTTGTAACGACCCAATTTTCTCGGTTATGATGGCATCTACAACCCCTTAGTAGGCAAATCAATCCCTATAGCCCAAAATGATTAGTAATGGGCTACCATCTCAAGATCAAGCGGAAGAACAATAAATAAGCGAAAGCAAGAGAACAAGATAAATAAATAAGCAACAGGAATACATAAGCAGAATCTAAACCAAACCCAAAACCTAGTATCATAGTATAAGAGCCGGAACTACGTCAACATAGTAAAAAAGGATCTAAAATAATATATACATATGTCTCCAAATAGTAAAAGAGTACATGATACAAAAGATGAACTAAAAGCTAAGCTTCGTTATCTAAGAGCTCACCCTCAGTCTCGAATGGTCCAAAAGATCTGCCCCCTCTAGTCTCCAACGGATCAATGGCGATGGCCCACACTAGGATCTGCAGCAGAAAGATGCAAAGTGTATTATGAGCACCAATTGCTAAGAAATGGGTATCCAGTAGGTATCATAGGTCGAGTGGATGCATATACGATATAAAGGAAATAATATAGCAGAAGAGAAGCAAGTAGCCACAGAAACAATGAATAAGTACATGAAAGCTAGCACGAAAGGATACAATAAGAAAACAACATGATTGGCTAGCTACTAGAATATACATATCACAGACACAGGTGAAACGAAGAAGTAACGCACCTGGGATCCATGAAATAATAATATAAAAAGAGAGTTTAAGAAGAAGGCAGTATACCGGTAACCTCAAGTAATAATGGAAGGAGGAAAAGAAATAATAGTAACCATGCTAAAAAAACAAGACTAAGAACCAAGTCATGCTAGTAATACCACTCTCAATTACCAATCATCGGAATACAACCATAATAAGATCCATATTGTGATAACATAACGATAAGTGTCATGCCCCGGGGCAACCCCTAGAAACAAAACAGTGCTCAGTCTCACGAGTGACCCCAAGCTAACCCATGGCATTGCATATATATACAATTTCAAGTTAAAAGCATATATTGTTCAAAAGCTGAAAATAGTTTAATACCTGAAGTGGAAAAAGCCCAAAACATGTCTGAATATAAAATATATAAAGAGTATAGTAATGACTAAAAATAAAACTAACAACTCAAGCTGAATCTAGTATATGTATGCAAACATCTAACTGATATGAGTTGCTAGGACATGCCCCCAGCTAACTCTAATAATCTGAAACTGAAAAGTAATGACTAAAAAGTAAAGCATGTCTATCATCCTCGAACTATGAGTTCTCACCAATGAGGCTATTGAGTATGGACTGGAAGTCACACTAAGCGCGGTCTAGATGCTGAGCGCTTGAACCTATGTCATAAAATGATGTAGCATAAAAGTATGTGGCAGTACTTTGAATGTACTAAGCATGCAAAATATGGGCTAAGCTGAACAACATAATTATTGAACGTGGAAATATATATATACTGAATCATAAACTGAAAGCTAAGCTGGATATAATGACCAAGTGCTAACATGCATATAATATGTTGAACTGAATATTGAAAGAGATACTGAGTACATGGTCAATGCAATATGAATCTGACTGTGGGAGATACTATTAACCGACATACCCTAAGTTGAGCAAACTATGGGGCCAACCTGTAACCCTGGATGGAAAGGTGTTCATACCTTGCAAAGGGTACAAACAAGTCTGATGTGGATCCACTAAACTGATATCCATAAAGGACAAAGGTGACCAGCCTCATCTGACAGATGACCCCTTTCTGACCTATGGTGGCACCGTAGTTCTGGGACTTGGGGGCTACTACTAAAGTTCTCAGCCTAATCTGACAGCTAAGCCTTTAT